>JAHWFO010104687.1:2003756-2026652 GCA_023313115.1 Rhysida immarginata
AAAGTTTGTCCTAGAGGGGAGAAGTCACCTAATTTTCTCCGTGAGGTACAACCTGGTAAGGAGAGGAGGTAAAATAGACCTCGAACTGTGAGATTTTATTTAATGCATTAGCAATTTTAGTTGGCATGAGTGACCTGTTTGTTAACCAATTTTTCATGAAATACTTCTGAGTTGTAAAGCGTAGGTATACAGCATCTGACAACAAGGAGTTCGACATGAGAATCGTGAGCAACAAATTGGAATGCCAGGCACCATGTTTCTGGATCATGTCAAGTATCCTAGTATTAAAATGAAATTGCTTATTGTAATAATTTAATTGCATATTGGCACTGTAATTTGGACTTATGATTTTATACCTCTGAAGCATCGTCTGACGGAATCCACTGGGAACTCCCCTCCCTTTTGATGGAAAATTGATAGTAACCTGTGACTATTCTATTTTTTATGTTTCTAGAGAATCACGAAAGGTTACTAATAATCCGATGCTAGCGACTTATCGTAGACGACGAACCTCCCTTGAATGCCCTGATTGTGTAGTAATATTAGCATATAGGACAAGTTAGCTTCACATTTAGAACCTGGAAAGTCCATATACTTAACTGTTATTTAATTGTAAAAAGTACAAACATTGCTGTGTATACCTTTAGGTGTCTTATATGCACCTGATTTTCTAAACGGAAGACTGTACAATAAACTGCTCGAGTTAGAAATTTTTTTGTCCATTTCTTTGAAATAATTGACACGAATCCAGGATCGACCTGGTCGCCGCACTGATGGTCACATAATGGAAGCACCGCTGGGATTCGAACTCAAGATCTTCTGTTTACCAGACAGGAATATAAAAAAAAATTGTCGAAAGCCTTCCTCGTCGTGTTGCAGTAGCCATTGCAGCAAAGGATGGCCCAACATGTTAGTGACTGCATTATTTTTATACAGATACTTTTATCAGCGAACTATCGATATACTGTAGATGATCATTAAAGTACATACTCGTTGTCATAAAATTTTTCGAATCTTTAAGAACAGTTTCAAAATATATAAAAATATACACGATGTTAATATCGATTTACATTAAAATACATAGAAAAAAATTACTATCCGTTAATTAATGCATTTCGGAATAATAAGTTTAGGGAACATATTGCTTGAAATTGTTCAACAAATTTATTTAAGGTGTCCAGAGTACTAATTACATTAGCTAAGCTCTATATTAAAAAGTTGATGAAATAAATTATTTGGTGATCCAAATTGGCTAGCTCGATTTCATTCTACAAGATAAACAAGATCTTAGTGAAACATCGATTTCATCTTACAGAGTTTGTTCAGTGAAAATTAAAGCTCCTTAATTACCGCTTCGTTTCCCCATTCTGTTTTGACGATCTAATTTATGAATCAGACTACTTAAACTGCGTGCTTCTTGATTTGGTTATTAAATTTTTGAGCGCGTTTTAATCAGAAACCGACCCAATGAATGCAGCTCTGAAAATGATCCTTCCAATTAGTTCTTATCAATAATGGAAGGGACCGAACGAGAGTTGAATCTCGAACGTGTAATTAAACGTGACTTGCACGTAATTTACTGTCCTCAACTATTTAAAATATGTCTCACCAATTCTAAGTATTCTATGTTTAAATAACAACAATTTACCAACATATGGTTTTCTCTAATTGTAATTCAAAACACAAATATGTTGGAGCGAACATTTGAAGAACGTAGCAAAATAAATGGCTTCTGGTTTATTTCTAACCACTCTAAGCAGAGACCAAACAGTTAAAAGTTTCAAAAGATATCTCTATTTCACACTTCAAGAGATTAACATTGAGAGCTATACCATAAGCCATTTGAATGAACATGCGATATAAATATATAACTTCTGTTATATCCGTTAGTAAACTGAATGTAACGTATACTTTGAGGTTACATTTCCTACACAACACTGTTTATTCCATCAATCTTGAAGTTGAATATCTAATAAAACTCATTACAAACTTAGGGTTCTCCATAAGGTACTATTTCAATGCTGTTCTGACAAGTGCAATCAAAACACTGATTAATCATTGCTATAATAATCTCATTCGTTTAAACAGTGACAAACCATCTTAGATTCATAAACTAATCAATAAATAAAGTACTCCAATCCGAGCTTCTTCTAGTAATATTTGCTCCACCTTTACTATTTCAAACCCCTAACCAACTTCTTTCTCGTGCAGGTATCTTACAAGCTAAGTAGATAAAGGGAAGGTATACCTCACCTTAATGTCGTAACCTTTTGATATAATAACATAAGTTTTAAGGGCTTTCACCTTCTTTTGCTTAAGAAGGAAAATAATTCGATTAACGGTGCGGTCACCTTATTTTTAATGTTTCATTAACTAAGAAGTAGAAACATGTTAGATTAATTGAGATCAAAAATTAAAAACTGAATTATTAGATTGCATATCAATGTCAAAATAAATTAAATTAATTAGAAGAGACATAAATAAATTGTCAGAATCAACCAATTAAATTGCAATAATAACATTGAAATCTTCGTTTTGTAATGTTCCAATAGCAAGAAAGTCCGTCCTTAATGTCTGATTCGTGGTTCCAATCTATTCTCATTTTTTGGTGTTGGTAGGGTTTCCGTCCGTTAAAAACGGGAATTGCAGAGTCTTTGGACTCATTTTTACAATATCGTAATCTCCTGGGTTAAATTAATTATAAAGCTTTACGTTAGACGTCCTATTTCAAATGAAGGTAGCTTCCATACGGTATATAGGCTTCTCCTGATGGGATATCCTATAGTACCCCATCTATGTTTCGAAATCAGGAGTCCTCACTTTCTGAGATGAATTCATAAACTTCATCTCTCATCCGTACGTCGATCATTTCGTCGTTCACAGAGGTTAAGATTCAAGTTGTTCCATGGCAAAATCGTAGAAGATTAATCATAAACTTATACAAGGCAAAACAATCAATGTTTAGAGTATGGTTCCTTCAAGTAACGAATAAGTTCGGAAAATGTAATAATTAATGGAATTAACCACATACCAGCAAGGTCACGTTGCGTTTACAAAACAGAAATCTCCTGTATGTAGAATAATGCAAAGGTCTCTCAGAACGACGAGCTCTCCAAGGTCCATGACTTCACTCATGACGAAGATGTAGATGAGCAATAGGATTGTACTGTGGATAACGATATCATAAAGAATAAAATAACCTCTTCTCCACAAAAACAGTTTATTATGGCGTATACGTATTTCGAACTCTGTAAGACTCAACGCAATACGAATAATGGTATTGCGTTGAATAATGGCCTTAAAGAGATCGAAATACGTATACGCCAGAATAAACAATTTTTGTGGACAAGAGGTTGTTTTATTCCTTACTAGCAGAGGTACCCGGCGTTGCCCGGGATAATTACACTTGTAGGTAAAGAGAGCAATCTCAAGAAATGAAATTATAACTCCCAATTGGTAAAATAATAACTCAATCAATACAACACAGAGCAAAGAGACTTCCATTCTATGAAAAATACGAAAAACAGGAAGTCTAGGTGATATACCGGGACTTTATCTAAACTCCTCTTGACTTGCCTCACCACTGCGGAGCATCACCAGATACTTTAGACTTAAATTTTTCTTGCCCTTGACGTGGAAGCTCTTATACCCTCTTGCTCTATTCGAAACTCCCGTTGTTCGGATGTTTCAAATGCCCGTACAGCTTTTTCTGTTTTAGTTGCAGAGTTTCTCTGACGAATATTCGTTCTTTCTCTTTCCTTTCCAGAGCACATAAATTTTTGCCAGTCTGGATAGGGAGCTCAAGGGAGACACGCGTGAGTCCTTTGCCTCATCAATAGACGCTGCATTATTAATGTTCTGTCACTGCATCAACACTTCATGCTCATCAATAATTCTTGGAAACGAACGTTCAATAATCGCATTATCAGCATCTCAGTTTCCAAAATATACACATTCCCACAGAATATAGTCAGAATGTATTTCTAAGAAATGTTTGGATCTGATGTGCTACCAAAGAAGCTAGCTGATAACCCCGTTGTGGCTCGGACTTTTTTTTGGAATAAATTTTGAAATATCTTAAAAATAAACACATGAAAACGCTTAAAATTAATACAGTAAAAATTCTTAATGAACATTGGAAAAAAAAATTTTTAAAGGCCCACAATTGATGGACCTCTCCAAGGATGTCACTGCTAGTCTAAATAATTTCTTACTCACGTAATCTTACTTTCGATGTACACTTGATGTTGTTGATATTTCTACTCTTCTTTGGATGTCTTGAAGCAAAACTTGGCCATTCATCACTTTGTGTAGTCTTGCATCCGCCGATTCTTCTATTAACTTGCTTACCATTTGCTCAATACAGCACGGAGCTAAAAGAGTGCTTCCTCTGTCGTCTTTCCACTCTTTCTTAATAGTTTGCTAACCCACCAGTATCTCCAGTTACTGATCATTTTTAAAGATTTTCAAGAAATTGTTAAGTACTAAGAACTCTCTTTTCTAAGAAAAGCCTGAAAAGCCATTCTACGAAAAATACGAAAAACAGGAAGTCCAGGTGATATACCGGAGCTCAAAGGCGACACGCGTGACTCCTTTGCCTCATCAATAGACGCTGCCTTATTAAAGTTCTGTCACTGCATCATCATTTTATGCTCGTTATCAATAATTCTTGGAAACGAACGTTTAGTCATCGCATTGTCAGCATTTCAGTTTTACAAAATATACACTTTCCCACAGAATATAGTCAAAACATATTTTTAGGAAATGTTTGGATCTGCTATGCTACTAAATAAGCTAGGGATAACCCCGTTGTGGCTCGGACTTTTTTTTGGAATAAATTTTGAAATATCTTAAAAATAAACACATGAAAACGCTTAAAATTAATATAGTAAAAATTCTTAATAAACATTTGAAAAAAAAATGTTTAAAGGCTCACAATGGATGGACCTTTCTCCAAGGATGCCACTGCTAGGATGTACACTTGATGTTGTTTCAATTCCCTTTCTTCTCTCGATGTCTTGAATCAAAACTTGGCCATTCATCTCTTTTTGTAGTCTAGCGATCGCCGATTCTTCTATTGACCTGCTTACCATTTGCTCAATATAGCACGGAGCTAAAGGAATGCTTCCTCTGTCGTCTTTGCACTCTTTCTCAATAGTCTGCTAACTTACCATTATCTCCAGTTACTAATCATTTTTAAAGATTTTCAAAAAATTGTTAAGTACTAAGAACTCTCTTTTCTAAGAAAAGCCTGAATAACAGGAATTCTATGCATTGTTACAAATTTTGCCTTTCATTGTTGGTCATGAGATATATATTGTTGGTCCGTGCAGAGTGTTTGTGAATTGCGTGTTGATACCATTGTTGATACCTAATGTTGCATCATCATTTTATGTTCATTGTTATAATTCTTTGAAAAGAACTTTCTATCATTGCATCATCATTTTATGTTCATTGTTATAATTTTTTGAAATGAACTTTCTATCATTGCATCATTTTGTGCTCATTGTTATTGGTGAATTGCGCATTGATACCATTGTTGATGCGAACACGACGTGCCTATTGTTACACAAACTTTGACTTGCATTGTTGGTCATGAGATATCTGTTGCTGGTCCGAGCGTAGTGTGAATTGCATGTTGACACTATTGTTGATACCTATTGTTGCACAAACTTTGTCTTGCATTGTTGGTCATGACATATTTTCTCATTAATATGCCCTGCCATAACCATGAATATCGTTTTTTTATCGATAATAATTATTTTTATGAAATCTGAGGTAGACAGTGACCTTCCTCATAGTTTGAAGGTCATGTATGCAAAATTTCATCAAGAACGGAATAAAACTATAGATATTAGTAAGAGTAAGAGGGAAGGGAAAAGGGTGGAAAGGACATGATAGGGACCATGTTAGTTGGGGTTTTTGTCTCCTCTTAACTTAATTATGAAATTGGTAGAGACTTCGCAATACAATAACGGGAGAACAGACTTTCCGATTAATTTCGCCATTTATTCCCGGCTTTATCCTTTCCCCGGGAAACCCTGTTCTCCCCTTATTGTTGTGCAAAGTGTCACAAAATTTGGATGAGAGTAGTCTATACTCCATCCAAATACCAGTTCGAGAAAAGGAGATTAAACAAACGAAAGATAGGAAGAGAGAGAGAGAAAACAAGCAGACGACAGAGAGAAGGAAATGTCCGGGGGAGAGAGCGCAAAAGAGAGGCGCAAAAGAGACAGAGAGAGAAAGCATGGAAGAAGTAGAATTCTACTTCTTCCATGGAGAAAGCGTGAGATTGGCGCGGTCATAGTAATAGTACAGTGGCTAGAAGAAATAGTGTGTCCATTGAATACAAAATGCAGCTATGAGAGTGTAATGATGACTGATGACACCGCCAGATGGCATGAGTATCGAATGCGCCGACAATTACTCTATAATGCATGGCATTCAATGTAAGTTTCAGAGCATTAACGCTTTAAAAATACTTGTTTAATAAAATAAAATACGATTGTAAATTTGAAATAATATGCAAACAAATCAAATTAAATGAATTTCAAAGCAGTATTCATTTTATTTATTATTTAATCGAATAGCCATTTTTCTCTTTTCTTGGTTGGTTTACATTTGTTTTACGGCTTCGTTATGTGTCTCTAAATTAAAATTTAAAATATAATAATATAAGCCTGCAGTAACAAATAGCATTATCAAGTTCTACGTTCTTACGCGCTTGCACTTTCTAGTAAAAACACTAAACGAAGAAAGAAGTGCAAAACGTGAGAAAAGTAAACTTTTAAAGCTCAGACGTACACAATAACATGTAATAAATTATAAATTAGGAAATTTGTAAAATATAAAAAGAACATTTCAATTTAAAAACCATTACACTTTTCCATATAATTATCTTCTGCGCTTAACTTTTTATAACAACAACTATTCGATTAAATAATGAATAAAACGAATACTGCTTTGAAATTCATTTAATTAGGTTTATCTGGATATTATTTCAAGTTTACAATCTTATTTTATTTTATTAAACAAGTATTTTTAAAGCGTTCGTGCTGTTAAACTTACATTGAATCCCATGCATTATAGAGTAATTGTCGGCGCATTAGATTGTCGTGCCATCTGGCGGTGTCATCAGTCATGATGACACGAAATCAGCGGCAATGGACACACTATTTCTTCTAGCCACTGTAGTAATAGAAAAGATTACTATGGCGCGGTGGCGATTGTTAAACGAGAGACGAGGGACGAGCCAATAGAAACGCGGAAAAGGGTTAAGAGGAGAGTTTGGAGGAAAAAGAGAGAGAGAAGAGGAGAGTGGTTTGGATTTTCAATGAGGAAGGATGGAAAAGAATATTATCTGCGTCCAGCCGATCTTCCCGGAAACCCGGAGCTAAGAGGGGCTTCTAAGCGAACATACGCGCAACAGATTAGATCGTCTTATTCATGTTATTTTCGAGTGCGAGAAGCCATGAGTAAGCCTCGTTGCCGTGTGTTTCGCGGGAACCGAAAAGTGTTTCCCTCCCGGGCGCCACAAGGAGAAGGGAGGTTGACGGCACGCAATTTAGTCCATTTATCTGAAAATTCCACGTCGGAGTGCGTTAACCCTGGTTCCGACGACACTGGCCTTCCACTCTCGATAAAAGCGAAAGTAGGGTTGCCGGTTGATTAATTATTCCGTCTACCGGAAAATTCCACGTCGAAGAATATTAGCATTGATAGCTTCGACATGGACATTCATCAGTTAGTAGTCTCGCCGGGTATTCATAACGGAACATTTGAAACCCAGGGAAATCTGGTAGAGGACGAGCAGTCGGCTGGCTCGCAGCGAGGAACGTGTTGCTCCGCCAGCCCAGGAATTGAAGGCTCTCCGGATAAGGTTTCTACGAGCAACAAGCAGTCGCATGCACCTGTGGTAGAGGCTCGACATGACGAGACAGCTGAAGGATATACTGTAGGGCGTATATCGAGAAGGCAAATACAGGTGCTTCCTCTGTCGCCTTTCCACTCTTTCTCAATAGTCTGCTAACTTTCATCTATCTCCAAATAGTGCTCATTTTTAAAGATTTTCAAGAAAATGTTAAGTCCTAAGAACTATCAATTCTAAGAAAAGCCCGAACAACAGGAATTCTATGCATTTTTACAAATTGAACCTTATTTATAAAGCGCAAACTTTTCCTTTCATTGTTGGTGACTTTTCCTTTTCTTCGGTTGATACCTTTGTTGATATCGATTGTTGGACACACTTTAACTTGCACTGTTGGTCATAAGATACCTCTTATTAATATGCCCTGCCCTCGAATTCATGAATATCGATTTATTAACAAAGTAATTATATGATAAATAAAAACAAGACTGAGCTTGTCGATCTGTGGATACCTTGGTGCAAAAGAGGAGAAGTTGGATTCCAATATTTCCATAAAAAAATTTTTTATTCGTCATACCATAGATGTACATTTCGGCTATAATGTAGCCATCTTCAGTATGAATCGATTTAACAGAGTAAAGCGCAGGGTATTTTAATAGAGTTAAGCCAATGAGAAAAGTCAGGAAAAAACACATCGTAGGGAAAAAAGGCCCATTGGGCAGCGGAAGCGTGGACCTAGGAGAAGGCTCTGCTAAGTAGGAGTTGATTTTCTTGTATGATCCAATAATGTTTCCCATGAGGTGAGATCCATGGGTCCTCCATCAAGATTCAGCAAGGAATCACTCTGGTTACTCAGAATCTCCCAGGATTCCAATAGTTCAGCTTGGGATCGTCAACCACATGAAGGATTGTAAGTCCGTCTATTTTTAGGTCATGCCCGGTCCGTAAAATGTGGTCCGCCATCGCCGATCTGTCTGTTGTTTTTGATGTGGTCCAAATGCTCTCTGGCTCTGGTCTCCATCTTCCGACGAGTCTGGCCGTTGTTTTTCTTTTTGAATGGTCCGCAGGATCATAGGTATATTCCAGATCTCTCCTGTTTCGGAATCCGATCCTTGGGGCCATCCAGCAGTCTTTTCAGGGAAAGTTCGCTTTTAAACACTATCTTCAGGTCAAAGTTGTTGAAGATTTTCTCCAGCCCTCTGTTTAGAGGGCGACTATAGGGCATACTAAAAAACTTTGTGTCTTTCTTTTTTGCCAGTTGAAGTATCGTGCATCGAGAAATCCTCCTCTTGAAGAGTTGTTTTTTTAATGAGTTTATCGATGGTATGTTCATTAAATCCGTTTTGTCGTGCCGCTTCCTTAATTCTCTTGAATTCCTCCTTCCTCTTCTCCTAGCTAAAAATCTCGTGCATGTATATCGATGGCCCTGGCAATCATGTGATTATAGGCTGCGACTTTATGTCCGTAGCTAAGTCCCTGCCCTTCTTGGACTTACTTATCTGCAGAGAGGGAGACGGGCTTATCTTCGACATATACAGGGTGTAAATGGACGACCTTTCACAAATTTACGGATATGTAGAGGATGAAACTCTGAGCAAAAAAGTCTAGTCGCTTAAAAAGTTATAGCACTTTAAAGTTTGGTATCGGTAAGGAATATCGGTATCGACCAGGGTGATTCTACAAGGTTGTGCCCAAATGAAAAGGCAGGTAGAGGGTGAAATTCTGAGCAATAAAGTCTAGTCGCATTTTTCGATCTGAGACTCCGTTAAAAACTTATAGCGCTTTAAAGTTTCGTGACGTCACTTCCGGAATTCTATCTTGGTATAGACGCTCAGCAATTTCACCCTCTACCTGCCTTTTCATTTGGGAACGACCTTTTAGAATCACCCTGGCCGATACCGATACCGATATTCCTTACCGATATCGAAATTTAAAGCGCTATAACTTTTTAACGGAGCCACAGATCGAAATACGCGACTAGACTTTTTTGCTCAGAGTTTCATCCTCTACATATCCTTAAATTTGTGAAACGTCGTCCATTTACACCCTGTATAGGAAGCCAAATTACGTACCATCATACATAAGAAATGACTCTAGCCATTTGAAGATCAAGTGTGCAAAATTTCATCGAACTCGGCAAAAAACATTAGATTTGTATAAGAAGCAAACAAACAAACAAACAAAAAAAAACCCACCCTTCCACAAAAACTCTTCTTTATATAGATGATAGATAAAAAAAAACACGTTTACATTAAAAAAAATATTAGTCAATGCTTTATCATTTAAAAAGAAAATATTAAAAACATAAGCGTCCGCGACAGGATTCGAACCTGCAATCTTCTGATCCGAAGTCAGACGCCTTATCCGTTAGGCCACGCGGACAACTGCTTATTTACTTTTGCTTTTAAGAATATTTAAATACACAAAAGCACATCGCTTTGAAGTTAAATTAACCATATAGACCACTAGCTGAAGTACCCGGCGTCGCTCGAAGAAACGTATAGCTATTTTTCATATTTATGTATATAGAAAATAAAAGTTACACTGTATTTCCGCTCGAAAGACTTGGAGTTACTGTTGACGCTCCTTCACGGAACAATAGCAAAAGTCTTCATTAAACAAAGCAAACGACGCGGGTTCGACCCCGGCCGAGGAAGACGAGGAGTTTTTCAGGGGGGAAATCCTGAGATCATGCACTTCCTTCGGAAGGGAAGTAAAGCCGTTGGTCCCGTGTAGTCGTTTGCCAGCTCCACGTTAAAGAACCCTTGCGAGGCAAAATTTGCGGCCCATATAACGCCGTCCTGAAATGACCAGGGCAGTTTAAAAGGACGTTAATACCAAACCAAACCAAACCAAACCAAATAAAGCAAACGTCACAATTTTTTAAGGCTGGCAAAAATCCCATTCAGCTCCAGGTAAGTTGAATTTTAAAAATAAACTACCATGGAAAGGAAGAAAGAAAAAATAAAATACTTTCTTAGCGAGCATCTAGAAGCCAAGAGAAATTTACTTGACAAATTTCAAGTTTGTAGGCTTCATAGTTCTGGAGATCTCGTGATGAATAAATGAAAGTGTACATTTCCGCTCTCTTTTATATCATCAAAAAAGTATAAATAAAGGCATTGTTGCATCATCTAAGTAGGGCATTGTTATTCGTATTTCTACCAATAATAAGCCCTGAATTTGCACTGCTATGATGATGTAACAATGTATGTTGGTTTCCGTGCAGAGGCTTTCTCTTTAGGAGATGTGGGTTCGTCACGGAAACAATTTGCATTGTTGTTGCACGTTTAAGCATTGTTGGCGCTGGCTTCAAGCACGCGCCGGAACTGAAAAGTCACCTGACTATTGTTGGCTCAGCAACAATTTTTATCAAACTATAAATCGTGCCATAAATAAAGGAAAACATGTGAGTTCGTCACACGAAACAATTTGAATGTGCGAGCTTTGCAACAATATTAATTGAATTTGAAACTAATTACCGCGCAAACTGCGCGCGGATAAAATCTTGTAATAGTATAGATACTAGCTGAGATGCCCGTCTTCGCCGAGCTTTTCAAGGCAAAACGAAAGCGAGGTATGAGTATCTATCTGCTCTAGGTATACAGGGTGTTTCATTGGTGTCCCGTCTTTAGGTCCAAATAACGACTCAAGGGGAACAGGTGGGGGACAATGAATATTGATTATTTGGTTTTAATGTCCCCTAATTCAGAATAAAAACATTTCGCGTCCCTGGGGGTGAAAGGGTAAATTTTGAAAATTTTAATTTTGTAGGGTAGGGTTTAGACCCCATGTGTTATTTAGAAAGTTGTAGAGCATCATGTAAAATGTGGGTTTAGCAAAAAACTCGGTGAAAAAATCTCCTGCCCTGCCCCCTTTATCGAGTGGGTAAAGTGAAAGGTATGGTTAGCCTATGTGGACAAAATCCATTCTTATTAGAAAACAGTAGGGCCTACATTTGGAAAATTAATGAGAATGAATGAGTCGTTACCCTGAAAAGCTAATAAACTCGACCGGGCTTTTCCCCCCCAGGAAAAACATTATGAAATTTGAAAACTATACATGGGAAATGGGAAATGTTTTTCTTTTTTTGTCTACATTAGCTAGCCATACCTTTCATTTTACCCACTCGATAAAGGGCAGGGGATGAGATTTTTTTCACCGGGTTTTTTGCTAAACCCACATTTTACATGATGCTCTACAACTTTCTAAATAACACATGGGGTCTAACCCCTACCCCTACAAAATTAAAATTTTCAGAATTTATCCCTTCACCCCCAGGGACGCGAAATGTTTTATTCTGAATTAGGGGACATTAAAACCAAATAATCAATATTCATTTTCCCCCAATCTGTTCCCCTTGAGTCGTTATTTGGACTTAAAGACGGGACACCAATTATGAAACACCCTGTATACCAATGTTGTTTAAGGACTTGTTAATTGTCATTGCATAAGCTGGAACTTGTTAATTGTCATTATAAGCTGGGCGAACAGGAAATAAGAGAGGTTCAGCAAAGCAAACGTGTGGCTTGCGAAGCCAACGAGAAATACAGGCCTCGAAGCGGAAAAGTCACCTGACCAACTGGGTCTGAACAACAATCCAATCTTCATTGTCTCCATCTTGGATTTCAACAATCAGTATTTTTTCGTTTGTTGGAAACAATGAAGGTTGGATTGTTGTTCAGACCCAGTTGGTCAGGTGACTTTTCCGCTTCGAGGCCTGTATTTCTCGTTGGCTTCGGTGGCTTGGCAATGACGTAGAGCGCAGGAATGACGCAAATCTAAGTCGAGGCTTCACGTTCTCTCCACGCTGCCTCACGTCGACGTCAGGTAAAAAAACGTCTGAACTATTGACGTCTTTGCTTCACATCTCCACGTTAAATCATGGCGAATTCAACGCCTAGTCTAGTACGTTCATGTTTGCCATTCCCTATGTTTTTATTTTTAAAACGAACAAATAAAATGCTATGTTATTAAGCACACGTGTTCTTTAGACTAACATCTATGATATGATAATTGAATAATTGTTTTTTGTATAAACAATATTTAGAATATAAGGTTAGAAATGTACGATGTCGTTATAGTAAGGAATTTCAAAATACACGCATGAGGCAAGAACCGGATGCGGATATTTGTGTTCTGCGCATGCGTAATAAGAACATATGATGTCATACGTATGTGACGCCATTTGGACTCGTAAGGGGAAGTAACGCTTTGCAGATTTTCAAGGCCCTGTGTGGACGTGAACTTGGATGATGTCACTCATTTTCGCGTTCACGTTCACGTTAACGCTTTGCTGAACCTGTCTAAGTTCGAACTCCACAAAATGATCAGTCAACTTTAACGGTATTGTTGGTATTAAAACGAATTGTCCTGCCTTATTCCCGCTGACTATTGTAGCTTGTAATGAACCTGATTATTCGGAATTGGCTGTTGTATTCCTTAATACCCCGGTCGTAATGACCGTCGACCCTACATTTTACCGACAACTTCGGACGTTGCTGCGGTTTTACCTGGCAGTGGAGTCAGTGCAAATCGTGATATTATTTTGCGCCAGCGCAGAGATAGTAGGATTCGTCGGATTTTAGAAAATCACCCATATTATGATCCTCTGCACTATGTGGCTTATGTTTCCATACGGAACGCAAAGGTGCAAAACATATTACCGTGCAGTCGAAGAACAATGCTCGTACAAAACGTGTTGCGATACGCCCGTTTTATGCTTACCATCTTCAAATTCGTCACGTACATGTTTAAGTTCGGCGAAGACGGGCATATAAAGGGTGTCCCTAAATGGGCTGACATTTTAATATTTTAACATTTTTCATTGGAAAATTTATAATATTTTTGCTTTATTATTAAAGAAAACGATAAGGGGCTTTCTCCAAATTTTTATTTTCGGACTGGACACCGGTATTAACTTCTTCTCCTTAAGCTGACATGAACTCAATATGAGGTCAATGTGCCTTCATATCAACTTAAGGAGAAGAAGTTCATACTGGTATACGGTCAAAAATAAAACCCCTTTTCGTTTTGTTTATTTTTGAGAGCAACTGAAATTCAACTCATTCTATCGGCGACAGCTTTCTGAATTTTCATGATATTTGCTTGGGCTTTTTATAAATCTAGCCCTATACATTTGGCTAATAAATTATGCAAAAAAAGATTTTGGTAACGCTTGCACATGCGCAGTTAAACATTATTTAGTAAAAAAAAAATATTAAAAAAATATTAATAATTTAATATTCTGATTGCAGGGTGTCGTCTCTACTGTAGTTTGTCAAGTTTCTTGAAAATGACATTACATTGGGTTGAAAAGACTGCATGTTATAAACCAAAAACTTACAAAAAAAATTCTGTTTTTTTAAAGAAACCTTTATATCTCCATGAATATACGTGCTATTCTCATATAAATGAATACAGATAAGTAAAAAAGTCTTCTAATCACGTGCTACAGCTACAACGCATTTGAAACATTTTTTTTTATAGGGTGATCCCAAACATTATTTTTTTTGTTCAATTTGTTACTGGCTCCCTACCTGCCCTTGGGACAAATCGTTCGCTGAAATATATGAGGTGTAACATGCTCTTTACATCCCTGTAGTTTCAGGATTATTCGTCAAGTATTTTTCTAGTTATTCGACAAGACGTCTAAATCGAAAGGTGTTCCTATTATTCTGTCCACCCCCTGTAATTGCTGGGAAATTTCAGCAATGTTGTGTCGAATTTCATCTTTGAGGTTCTCAATATTTGTGATTTATTGATGTACACTTTATCCTAAGATAACCCCAGTATAACGATGTCATTTCACATGATCTTGGCGGCCAATTCACATCACCTTGCTGCGATATAACACGACCTTTAAATTTTTGAAGTGAATTTTTACAATTTCTACGCGTTGTTCGATTATGTAGTTTTGGATAATTTAACTTCAACGTTTAGCAATGACAGCATTTAAAAATCTCTACTCTGATTGTACCACGAAAAAAATAGCGACAAAATCAAAATGTCAGTTCATTTTGGGCGAGGCTAACGAGAAAGACAGGCTCCGGCACTGAAAAGTCACATGACCAAGATGGGTCTATTAACAATGTAACTTTCATTGTTTCCATCTTGTATGTTAACAATTAGTGTTTTATCCTTTGTTGGCCTGTATTTCTCGTTAGCCTCGATTTTGGGACACCTTTTATAATAAAAATCGTACCTTCGATTGTATAGTTTTGACACAAACGCGACTGGCCTATTGTTGCACAAACTTTGCCTTTCATTGCTGGACATGAGCTATATATTGTTGGTCCGCGTATATTGTTGGTGCGATGAAAACTCTTAACAATAAGCGTTACGGATTCTTCGCATAGTATAGTAAGATTGATTCGTCGAGTAAGACTGACTGAGTTTTCTTTTAATTCAGTAGAGCATAGTTAATGAAATATTCACACTTTTGAGTGATAATGCAGTGTATACACATTTTTCATTTTCAGTTTTTATTTCTTTATTTATTTCAATCGAATTTAGTGGGTGGCCCAAATTTGAGCTAGACTTTTTTTTTCAAATTTGTACAGCTAATAAAGTTAGTTAATATATCATATACACGGAACGACCAATTTATTAGAGACACCTCTTACGGCCTCCCAGTGACACCCAAACAACGGAACAGGCCGAAGTGATGTACAAAACGGATGCATTGGATCACAAGTTGAAGTCAGCAGCAGAAGTGGACTGAATATGGGTAAATTCAAGGATTTGACCGACTTTGAGCGAGGCATGATCATTGGAGCTCGACGGGCGCAGTTGAGCATTTCGCAAACCACGAACCTCCTCGGGTTTTCCTGTGCAACAGTGTCAAGGGTATTCCGTGGAGTATTTTTATGCCAAAAAACAACCTCCAACAAACACAACTCCGGATGAAACAGGGCCGTGGATGAACGAGGCCAATGGCGACTGGCACGAATCATCCACAGCAACTGGACGGGAACAGCCCAACAAATTGCAGCGCAGTTCAATGAGGGAATATTCCAACCCATTTCGGAGCACACGGCGCACCTTTCACCGAGTTGGGTTTAACGACAGTCGGCCAATACGGGTACCGTCGCTGTCATCGCAAAATAGGAAAGCGCGCCTGCTATGGGCACACAGGCGTCGCCACTAGACATTGGATGAGTGGAAGAAGGTCGCCTGGTCCGAAGAATCGCGGTTCCTACTTCATCATGCGGACGGCAGACTGCGCATCTGGCGCAGACAGCACGAGGCCATGGACCCATCCTGTCAGCAGACAACCGTACAGGCGGGTGGAAGAGGAGTGCTGGTCTGGGGTGTCTTCTATTGGGACACACTGGGTCCTCTGATATCCGTAGACACATCCCTGAATGCGATACACTACCTTGCCGATCCGGTGCACCCGTTCATGATGACTGCGTTCCTTGGTGGACCGGATAATTTTAGCAGGACAATACTCCATGTCACCGTGCTCGAATGGTCTTGGACTGGTTCGAGGAACATGACGCGGACTTCCACCTGCTTCAGTGGCCAGCTCGATCGCCCGATCTCAACCCGATCGAGCATTTATGGGATGAAATGGAGAGAACCATCCGACGCCTTCCCACACAACCGTCCAACCTACACCAATTACGGAACACTGTGATGTCAGCCTGGGCTGCTATTCCTCCGCAACGGTTTCGACACCTTGTTGAATCCATGCCAGCATACGTTCATGCAGTTCTCGCCGCTAAAGGAGGCGCAACACGCTCTTAGCGGGGTGTCTCCAATAAATTGGTCGTTCAGTGTATGTTAAATTATCATGTGAGCAGTAGGCAAGAAGGAATGTTTGCCTGCCACAGTAATAACCTATGTTAGTATGGGGCATTCTTCCCCAGCCTCCTTCTAGCCTTAATTTGTCACCTTGTGACTATCATATGATTAGGCCGCTTAAAGAACACTTTGTAGGCAAGAAATTCATGTCCAATGATGAAAATGAAAAATATAGTCCTGATATATAGTCCTGATGCAGTGTTGACATTAGTCCGACAAATTTCATCGAAACTGGAATACGAAAGTTTCCAGAGAGTACGTCAAATTAAATTTAATTAAATTATAATGTGCACATTTGATTAGACATTTCATATTTTCCATGACTTGGCCAATCACGCAACCGTTTAAGTCGATGAAGGCATGAAAGCGCATCTGGACGTTGTCACATTTTCAGTGGAATCTTATCGACAATTTCAGTTGGAAGATAATCTGAATGTTTTGAATACTTATCCTTTAGATATCTACAAACAAATAACAATCAGGTGGCAGAGTACAACCGCACACACAATTAACCGTTGTGATGTTATTTTGATACCAGTGTTGCCCAGGAACAGGTTTATATTTATGCAGGAGCATTATTTCCTGCTAGTTTTTTTACTCGCAACTTCGTCCACATGATTCTTCATTACTCGTATTTATACAGCATGAATGACCTAAAGATATAATATTGTGATTTAATTCGCTATCTACAATGAAAAGGCAAAAAGAAAAAGAAAAAATGCTCACATTTGTGAAAAAGTAAGCTCACATTTTAACTCAGTAGGTCGAGTAGTCTTGAAGAAATCCCGTAGACGGAGAAATCTGCATTATGCTAATATGGATTCGTTCTTTTGACGGTGTACTAATGGAATGAAGAATTTTTTAAACAATTTTTCCAATGAAGATTTTTATATGCATGGAAAGCGGCGATGGGTAAGCTTCTCACTCCAGTGATTTACGCATTCAACATCGTAACCCGTGCTCACATGCGAGTACTAACTAGCACGTGTTACGATTTTGAATGCGTAACTCGGAAACTATTCGTTGGAATTCGATCAAATTTTAACGGTACACATAGCCTTATGTACCGTGTTGTTTACCAAAATTCAACATTCTAGATATTACAGAACTTGAGTTATTAACTTGTTGATCTTGGTGGCGGCATTTTTATTTCTGTTCATATGTCAGTTATCGTTCAAATTCGGACCCACGCTTCATATGAACTTTTTTGCTTTGAATCACCCATACTACCTCCCCTAGAAGTTTGTACAATGAATTCTGAATCACCTTGTATAATGAATAATCTAGTAAAAGCAAGCAAATTTGTTTAATACCTTAATAAAATTAAAATGGAATGCCGGAATGGAACATTCGCACAGGCCTACCACGAGTTGATGATACGGATACGAAAAAGAAAATTGTATTTTTCAATTAGAGGAAGCTGTTCATGTTATTTATGTTGTGTTTGGGGCATAGAAATGAATACATCTGCCATTTCTTCATTTTTACAAAAAAAAGGCTTAGCCCATTTTCATAAAAAATAGTCAATGCATAGTTAAAGGACCCCTCAAAGTTTGGATCAGTGTTTATTAAAAAAAAAAATTTGGGGGGGGGGGGGTGTCTGGAGGGGGGATAGTAAATAACTCCAAAACGGCTCATCACAGCCAAACAAGTCATTTAGAAAAAAAATGCCTTCGTACATGTCGAGTTTATTCAGTTCGGTTCGCTGGTTTGAACGCTACAGCCATTTTTTAAATTTTAGAAAAAAATTAATATCTCTAAAAAGGCTTATCCAATTGACATAAAGCACAAGTTAAGGTACCCCCTAAGTATGTATTATTTTTTATTTGGTTCTGCTATTTGCCGTTTCAGAGAAGTTAGCTGCACAAAAGTCGTCACATACGTACAGACGGAAATTTTTTTTTTCAAAATTTCAATATCTCTTTTCGAATCATGAGTTTTTAAGTCGATTTCAGCAAAAAAAAAAAAAAAAAAAAAAAAAAAAAAAAAAAAAAATGAATTTCTGAAACGAACACACCGGCCTTCACAATAAGTTCTAGTGGATCCTTTATATAAAAAGTGATGAATATTTGGCATCGGTTGACATTGGGTTTGATATTAAAAAATAGATATAGCGAGATGCTTTGCATGTTATCATCCTCTTATTACCTCAATTAAAGTTTGTGAAGTGCTTTTCATTTTGTTTTGCTTGATTTTTGCTAGGAATAAAGTGACAGCATTTTATATTTTTCACTTCATTTCATTAATAAAGCTGCCTAATTATATAAAATTAGCATTTTGTATAATAAGATTTTCTTTCATAAGATTTAAAAGACATCATAAACTCGTATATAAAATCAGTATTTCCTTGTAACCCATTTATATAATTGCACTCTGTCAAAGGACACTAAGAAATTTTTAATAAGCAAATAAATAATTACATGCATTTAATATGCGATTTTAAAAATACCTCCACATGAATTCGAACCGATAACTTAGTGATGTATGTAAATGGATAAAAATTTCAGGAATGCTCACTGATTTTTAGGTTTGATCATCTAAATTGAAACAAGTGTCCAAAAACAAATTTAATAATCCTTAATTTAAATATTATTAAAGCAAAATTAAATGGAGCGTTAGTTTATAATTCATGCAGTATCAAGAATTGAAAAATATTTAAGGAATAGACCTGTATAAGGTCTTCTGTATTAATTTCCACTATCCTCGATTGCTAGATTTCTCTGGCCGCATTCTCCAAGAATTACCAAGCAGATTCACCCTCCCCGGGGTAATCGTCAATCTTCGCTTCTAGTCAATTCTCTGCAGATATGCTGCTGTGTTCAATGACTAGACTATATATGAGCGCACACGGACAATTGATTGTAAAGTGACACTATAAATAATTCATTTAATTTCAAAACACTTTTTTCCAAATTATTATACATACAGATATAATTGCAAGGGACCGTAAATTTATAGTAGTCCTTACAATCTAATTTCTATACACTGCTGCGCTAAGTACCCATGTCAGTTTGTGCGCTTGATTTTATTTTAAATTCCATTGCAAAGTTGCAAATTAAGGATTAGGATCATAAGGATAAAGATTCATGATTTAACTGAAATTACTATTACTAAAAAAATTTATTTATTTTTTGTCCGCAAAAAACACATTGTTACATGAATTGTTGCATGAAAATGAGTTTCGCGTGGTAAATTTTGAATACCATTGTTGTAGCCGTTGGTTTTTAGGATTTTATTCAAACTTAATCCACAGGCCATAATATATTTAAGATAAGAAGTCATTTGTCCGGTTATTCCGGGGGTGGTGGAGGGAATAATATTTACTATTTAATATACTAATTTATTGTTATGCTGCGGAATGGCCTAGTTAGTTATAAGCAGGGGGCGGATTTCTATGCAAATGCATATTTTTTTGCAAGTATGCAACTTCATGAAATTTATGGACAATGATTTTGGGTATATAACGTGTTTAAAAACATTAGTTTTATAATGCATATAATTGAATATTTTGGCCTTTAGTGCATATTCTCTGAATAAGAGCATATAAATGCATATTTTGTCCATTTCATATCAACAGTTTTTTTTTTTAATCGACCCAGTTGTTTGCTTAGTGCTACCAATGCGTAACTTACAAGGAATGTAGATAAAACCCCCCTCCCACGTAACCACGTGGAGACATCACCACGTTATGAGTGTTTCCCGCCAGTGACGACAGGTGGCGCTACAGTCGAGAGAGCAATGGCCAATCAGAAACGTGCGTTAGTGCATGGTACGATGGGAGATTTCTTGGGCTATATAAGGAGGGGACGGAACAAGTATGGCATCTCCAACCTAGTTCAGCTCTAGTACTAACACCAGGGACCTTCTGCCTCATACTGCTTCATCCAGGCATCGGACCGTGCCTGCCACCTGCGACAATTTATAGACCGTGCCTAAAAAGTATTGGTAGTTAATTGAATCGTGTATATTTTAAGAAATTCTTAGAATGCCAAAGGCAAAATCATCGCAATCCTTCACTTCAATCGTTTCGTTCACTTGAATTTGATAGTGTAGAAGTTCAAGAAGTCTGTACTACTACTGACAGATGCAGCGCCGTTTATGGTCAAGGCAGCAAGGACGTTAGAGGTATTCCTCCCGAACATGATCCATGTTTGGATCATGCTGTTCACAGAGTATGTGAAGAGGTTCGGATGGCTTATCCAAATGTAAATATGCTAATATCAAGCATAAAAAAGATTTTTTTTAAAAGCACCTGCACGAGTTCATGCTTACAAGGAACTCTGCCCTGAGCTTCTACTGCCACCATCTCCTGTCATTACACTCTGGGGTGCTTGGATCGATGCGGCTATTTTTTATGCCAGTAATTTTCGAGCGATCAAGAGTGTAATTGACAATTTGGCAAGAGACGATGAAGCATACTGTGTTACAAATGCAAAGACATGTATGAGCAGCCCAACTTTGCATATATTTCTGCAAATTTCGGCCAGTTAACGGAAGGAATTGAAGAGCTGCAAACACAAGGAATCCCGCTATATCGGTCAGTTGGAATAATTGACAAGATATATAGCAGCATTTCAAAGGCTCTGGGTGCAGTAGCGGCAAAAGTTGCAGACAAACTTAAAAATGTTCTCGTTAAGAACACAGGATTTCAGAGAATGAAGATTTTTTCCCGCATTTTATGTGGGGAAACGTTTCCCGAAGATACAGAACTGCCTTCTGCTGAAATTATTGCGTCCTTTAAGTATGCACCATGCAGCTCGTGTGATGTTGAACGAACTTTCTCGGTATTCAAGAATGTATTTTCAACAAATAGACAAAATTTTACTACAGAAAACTTAGAAATGTATTTACTAGCAAACTGTGCAGCAAAAACCCTTAATAAATGATTTTTTGAATAGTCACTTTCTTGTTCAAAATTAATTAAAAAAAACAAAACACTTCTATTATTCTAAAGAACCATAAGTTTTTAATGCATATTTAAGGGCATATTTCCATTATTTTTAATGCATATTTGCATGCATATTTTGTTGTTTTTTAATGCATAAAAATCCGCCCCCTGGTTATAAGAAAATTTTCAATTAAAATTCGATTTACAACAAAATATGTATATACGGATACATGTATACTAAACTATCAATCTCCAGGGTAAAAATTGTTGAAATTTTAAATCATTAAATTTCGTCTTTAAATTAGGAAGAGTGTTTGTGGGTTTGTTTCTTATACAAATCTATAATTTTATTCCAATCTTGATGAAATTTTGCGTAGTTGATCTTCAAAGCAAGAGACAGGCCACTGTCCACCTCAGATTTCGAAAGAATAATAATTATCGATAATAAATCAATATTCATGATGACGGCAGGGCATATTAATTAGAATTATTTCATGTCCAACAATGCAATTCAAAGTGTGAGCAACAATATGTATCAACAATGGTATTAACACGCAATTCACCAACACAATGCACGCACCAACAATATATATCCCATGACCAACAATGCAAGGCAAAGTTTGTGCTTTATAAATAATGTTAAATTTATAACAATGCATAGAATTCCTGTTGTTCGGGTTTTTCTTAGAATTGATAGTTCTCGGAATTTAATATTTTCTTGAAAATCTTTAAAAATGAGCACTAACTGGAGATCATGGAGAGTTAGCAGACTATTTAGAAAGAGTGGAAAGACGACAGAAGAAGCCGTCCGTTTGCTCCGTGTGATACTGATTTCGCCAGCACACAGCTGCAATTGAGCAAATTGGGAGCGCGTCAACATAAAAAACAGTGACTGCTAGATCACACAAATTGATGAATGCGCAAGTTTTGCTTCAAAACATCGAGAGCAGAGAGCGATTGTAACAACAATTTACCAAGTAGTGAATAACCCCCTAACGAATTTATTGAGATTGTTGGAACTGCAGAGCACAGAAACAAATTTTCTGCCTTCAGCACCCTAACGAATGTTCAGACGATTTGAGTGTTTGGAACCCTTGAACAGTGTATATAAGGAAGGTTGTGTATATAAGGATAACGATTGGCTGATTCTTTACTTTCTCTAGCAACAGTTAAACCATTCCCACCTAATTATGTGCCCTCCACGTGATCCAGACGAGTTCATTAATCAACATGGTGATGGTCATAATGTTTTGGCTCTTCAGTGTATCTATCTATATATATAAAGGAGGATGTTTGTGGGTCTGTCTGTGGGTCTGTCTGTCTGTGGGTCTGT
>JAHWFO010104687.1:2027052-2058014 GCA_023313115.1 Rhysida immarginata
TCCAAGTGTAATTATCCCGGGCAACGCCGGGTACCTTTGCTAGTATAGTATAAAGAAGAATGTTTATGGGCTTGTGGGTATGATTCTTATACAAATCTACAGTTTTATTCCGATCTTAATGATATTTTGCACAATTGATCTTCAAAGCATGAGGAATGTCACTGCCTACCTCAGATTTAGAAAAAATAATAATTATCGATAATAAATCGATATTCATAATGATAGCAGGGCATATTAATAAGAAATACCTCATGACCAACAATGCAAGGAAGCGTTGTGCAATATAGATTAGGTTCAATTTGAAACAATGCATAGAATTCCTCTTAGTCAGGCTTTTCTTAGAATTGAGAGTTCTTAGTACTTATATCATGACTTTAATTTAAATTCAACCAAAGGAATATTATTGCAAATGTCCCAGAGGATTTGAGTCGTGGATAGAGATGGAAGGAGGAGACTGGTTGAATTGCAAATAATTTTAATGAATGTGAATAAATGGAATTATAAAATTCAATATTTAATAAGATAATTTAAGTTCATCACAAAATTAGGTGAGATTTGATCCATAGGATAATACGAAGTTTTCTCTGATGCCTTTTCATATGACGTTCACTAATAATAGCCGACTGGAGCCTGGAAACGTCGCGAAGGCGTGATGGCGGAATTGGCCGTATACCGTACTCAAAGACAACGGCGACCACGATGGGTTTATTAGACGAAGATCCGTGACTATCGTTAAAAATATCGTGAAAATAAATGAGAATTAGCAATTTGTTTGAAACGCAGCTAAAAGAGTTAAATGGGCTATGAACAACGATTAAGCTAACTGTAGTTGAGGAAGGACATTAAACTAATTTTCTTAATGTTAAGCAATGCACATTGAAGTTCTCAAAAATAGCAATCAAACATTTCATACCCTTTGCTGAGCACAGAGCAGCCAAGCGCGGCTCGCAGCTAGAGATCTTCGTGTGTAGAATTATCTCCTGGGCGTAGTAGGCTTTCCTGTTGCTCCTCTGTGTGGGTTGTTGCCCCTATCGTTTAGCTGAGCTCGGGGCGGGCGAATGGCGGGACGGAGTTGTCCACGAGGCCTCGCTTGTACACCTCGCTAACGTCCAAATGAAGCGCATCCGAATTACTATCGGTAAGGGAATTCTGTTCCTCTCGGGCCGGTCTATCGTCGATTCCCTCGCTTCCGACGTAAACTTCCTCAGTTGCCGAATCCTTGCTTGGCTGAGGGCCTCTTCCACTCGTCTCTCTTTTGCTCTCAACCAAGTGCATGTTGAAAATTCCTGAGCAGATTTAGAAGAACAATTCTCCAGTTTATTAGAATAAATTAAAAGTTCATTCGCATTCGCCTGTGGTGCTCTTGTTCCTGTGACAGATAGTATAGGTTTGGCAGAAGTCTTCTCCAAAATTGAGCAGCATTCGAGATCGTTCCCGTAGTCCGACTTCAATGGATTCCTCAGAATGCTTACGGTAGAATGAAGCTCGTACGGTGGGCGAAATTTCTCATTAAACTGTGTGAAGAACGTGGGGCGATTGCCTTCGCTGGCAGATTGAGCCTTATCTAACATACATGAAAGATATTTTCGTGCGCACATTTTGCCAAATTTTGATGATTTCCACTGAAAATCACCCAATTGGGTGGATTAAAATTGTCGGACAAATAAACTTTTATGTGAGGACTAATTTTTCTTGGCGTACGTATCAAAATGCCGATTCCGCCGAAAAGTTCCTTCATCGTGGCTCCTAGACGAATCCTGGTCCCAAAGTCCTCTGCTGCCTGGAATGCTTCCTCAATTCTCTCTGAGGTAATTCCCGCTTGGCTCTCTAGAATGCAATTATGCGGAGCCAATTGGAAACAGGTATTAGATTTCTTGCTCTCTTGGCTTGGTCCACTTCTATGATGAGGTGGCGGGTAACTACGTATTTCTTCGTTTTAATCGCGGCTTAATTTTTTCTTCTCGCTGCCGATTTCTCTGAAGACAGCGTGTTGAATCATCGAATTTGCTCGCGGTATTTTTCGAGCAAATCCGATGTTCTGACAACTTAACAATTTCTTGAAAATCTTTAAAAATGATCATGAACTAGAGATAATGGAGAGTTAGCAGACGATTGAGAAAGAGTGGAAAGACGACAGAGGAAGCAGTCTTTTAGCTCCGTGCTATATTGAGCAAATGGTAAGCATGTCAATAGAAGAATCGGCTACCGGTAGACTACACAAAGTGATGAATGGCCAAGTTTTGCTTCAAGACATCGATAGCAGACTGGGAATTGCAACAACATCAAGTGTACATCTAAAGTAAGATTGCGTGACTAAGAAATTACTTAGGCTAGCTGTGGCATACCTGGAGAGGTCCATCCATTGTGAGCATATAGAAAATTTTTTTTTTGAATTTTCATTATGAATTTTAACTGTATTAATTCTAATCGTTTTTATGTGTTTATTTTTAAGATACTGTAAAATTTAATCAAAAAAAGGGGGGTTATCACCGGGGTTATCACCTAGCTTATTTGATAGCACAGCAGATCCAAACATTTCATAAAAATACAGTTTGAACTATATTCTTTGTGAATGTGAATATTTTGGAAACTGAGATGCTGATTGAACGTTCGTTTCCAAGAATTATTTATAATGAGCATAAAATGATGATGCAGTGATAGGATATAAATAAGGCAGAGTCTATAGAGGAGGAAAAGGAGTCATACGTATCTACCTTGAGTTCCCAATCAAATGTCCTGACGACTGGCAAAAAACAAAAAGCTAAAAAACAAAAAAAGCTATACGGGTATTGGAAACATCTGAACAACGGGAGTTTCGAATAGAGTAAGAGGGTATAAGAGCTTCTACGCCAAGGGCAAGAAAAACTTGGATCTAAATTATCCAGTAATGTTCCGCGGTGGTGAAGATGGATATCATTTTAATTTGAGAGAAGTCAAAAAGAAGTTAAATAAAGTCCCGGTATATTATCTAGAATTCCTGTTTTTCAGATTTTTCTTAGAATGGATAGTCCCTTCGCTCTGGGGCTTGTATTGATTGAGTTATTATTTAACCAATTTGAAGGTATAATTTAACTTCTTGAGATTGTTCTGCTGCTTACCTACACGTGTAATTATCCCGGGCAACGCAGGGTCTTCTGCTAGTATACTATATCTGTCGATGTATAAATTCTTCGAGAAAGATATTGCGAAACTTCACTGTTCACTTAGATGTAATCTCATGTATTATAAAATTAAGTAATAAATTCACATATAAGAAGAGAGCAAAAATATCCACGACTTTATTAGAATAATTGACATTTCTCGCTCAAAAAATGCTATACTTGTAGGGGGAAAGAAAAAAAAAGAAACCATTTAATCATAATTGCTTAAGAAGAACTAAGTCAGTTATCAAATTATGATGAAATAGCATCAGGAACGATTTCCAGTTTTATCTTGGGAGCTGCTAATACTTTTTCACCATGCTCATGTCCTGTATAAAGTGCGCATTAGTATAATTTGGAAACCGTTCTTGAAGTCGAGAAAAAACTCTTAAATTTATTAGTTATGCCCAGAATGGGGTGGAATTAATGTGGCATTTATTGTCTCTTGAGGATAGGTTAAGTGGGCCTCGTGCAGCAAAATTCCATATTTCTAAATGAGTCTTTTAAAATTGAATTACATATTGCTCGTGAAGTAAGTATTAAAAGCTAATTTTGTGAATTGATCCAGAATTTATTATGAAGATTATTTTATAGAGGGTGGTCAAAAAGTATGTACCGTCAAAATTACTTGATCACTTTCTTAAAATTAAAAAATCTGTTAATGCCAACGAATAGGAAATCTGTGGGTGGGCTATCTGTCGGTGACCTTCCGATGAGCTAATTATGCACATTGGGACATATAAAATTTATCTCATAAATCGGAACAGATAAAGATGAATTTTCATTTACAAATTTGTTCCGCTTTCAATTATGAACAGAACAAAAATAAACGCATCATAATCAGATAAATAGATCACTTAAAAAATGAAACGAAAACATTACTTATGCAAACAGTTGACATTTATTTTTACACGTAACATACAGAGGCTATTCAGCCAGCAAAAACTTGTTGCCTTATTGTTAATTAAGTGTGCTCAAAATGTCATCAACCAACTCCAAAGGGACCGACAGACGAGAGATCTAATCGTTCGCACTAAGGGATGTCTGATAAAGCCGAGCTGCGGCAGTAGCAGTTTAATTAGCAGCACCACAATACATGACCATGGCAGCCATTTCCGCTATAGTACTATACAATGATTTGCACAATTTCAACTTTGCCAATTAAACAGGAAGTTGCGTTGTTGTGAAAAATTCCAGAAATATGCAAAATTGAATTGACATGTGACATGATTTGTATGTAGAAAGGTTTCACTTCATTTTTGAGCGTTTTATTCATTCGATTTTAATGCGGATTTCTTATTGTGTTCATAATTGAATGAAGAACAAGGTTGTAATTGAAATTTGTCCCTATCTGTTGCGATTCATGAGATAACGTTTGTATGTTTCCTGTTTGCAAAATAAGGTCATTAAGAGATTTTTAAATTCTACGAGATTTATCAAGAATTTGAGGGGCATAGACTTTTCGACCACCTTGTTTTATATGACGCTGTACAGAATCAAACAAAACCGTTATGTTAGACTCGTTGATTCAAATCGGATTTTAGTTTTCCAACCCTTTGAAATTTATTAATGTGTGAACTTACCAAATGATTAATAAGGATCAAGTCTGGGAACCAAGTGAGGCATCAATCAATGTTACAAAGTCACTTTTTAAAGAATAGAACCTTATTGCCACCCTTATATTAACTCGCTCTTGGATCTTGTGAGATGGTACGGAACTTTTCAGTCGAATTTTGAAGCACTTCCGCTTTTCCATTCGCTCTTAAATTTTACATACAGGTTTGTTCCTGAAGACAACACATTTTAGCCATATTTTTCTTTCCAATTTCGGCCCCCCTCCCAAAAAAAAATTTAAATAGATTAATTTTTCCTGCATGTCTATGGAGTTTTGTTTGCGTGGAGCAGTTTGTGACGTCAGAATTTGTTTTGCCAATAAGACTGTTTCTTCTAAGTGATAAAACTTAAGAGTAAGGGTGGTAAAAATGGTTCATTTTTCTCTTTACTTATTTTATTTTAGATTAAGATATTTGTGCTTCCTTATTATGAGGGCTTATGCAGATGTAATGATTCTCTGAATTTTTTTCTCTTGATCTTCGATATTTCTGCACTTTGCTTCTATCCAAACAAAATTTCCTGGTTGTGGCAGAACCACTCATAGCGAGTCGATTTTGCTTACTATTGATTGCAGAAGATTTGAAAGACCATTGATATGTTGATAAAATTCTGCCCTTTGCATTATACACTACCTTGCCAAAAGTCATGGTATACATTATGATACAGAGAAACATTACAAAAATGAGACATTCCCATGCAATTTAATTTTGTCGCTGAAATGTTAAATGCTCATCCCAACACACAACAGAGGCCCCTTGCATGCCTTAGTAATGGCTCAAAGAAATCATCTTTCGGGCTTCGAGAGGGTTACAATTGTTGGGTGCCACCTTACAGGCAAAACTGTTAGAGAGACGTCAACCCTGCTAAACTTCCCCAAATCATCCGTTCAAAACGTCATCCGGGCGTGGAAAGGTAAGGGTACGATAAATGTTAGCGGAGGACCGGAAGACCCAAGATTATGTCGGCCAGAGACCGAAGGGCACTTTGCAGGGTGGCCACTGCAAACCGTAAAACATCAGTTGATGGACTGACAAGATCCTTCATAGAGTCCACTGGAACAACTGTAAGCACTAGGACTGTTCGCAGGGAACTCCATTCACTGGGTTTTCATGGCAGAGCTGCGCCCACACATCCTACATCAGCACCTGCAACAAAGCGAGGAGATTGCAGTAGTGCAAAGAGAGAAATTACTGGACTTTAGAGCAATGGCGGATGGAGTGACGAGTCACGATACACCATCTGGCAATCATTTGGAAGGATTTGGGTATGGCGAATGCGCGGAGAAAGTCATATGGCAAGCTGTGCAGTGCTCACAGTGAAGTTTGGCGGAGGGTCAGTGTGGAGGTGCTTTTTGTGGTTTGGCCTGGATCCAATCGTTTCTGTGGCTGGTCATCGTTTCTCTCTGGCAGCACTTTAGAAATGGCCCTTTTCTCTTTCAACACTATAACGCACCTTGCCACAAAGCAAGGGTTGTAGGCAGATGGTTTGATGAAATGGGGGCGCAAGAACTTGATCGGACTTCGGCGCAGAGCCCGATCTCAACCCTATCGAACTTCTTTGCGATGTGTTAGAGCGTCGATTGGACGCAGGAGTGGAGCGCCCGAAATCTGTGAGTGAACTCTCGAAGATACTTTTGACAGTATATCCGGCAAAATAGAGGCTGTGATAGCAGAAAAAGATGGACCAACCAGCTACTAACACACGCATTTTCCAAGTATTTCCATTAAATTGGTGGTGTCCCATGACCGTGAGACGACAAAATTAAGGACTGTTTACTAGGGTCATCAACATGGTTTGATGTCCATCATGTCAGATGCTGTCCATCTTACTACTTTGCATGAATATACAGCTTGGATGTCCATTATACTCCATGACGGTTATGGGAGACAATAATATTGCTTTGCTTTATACATTATCAGAGGCGCTGGTCTCTACTCATGTTCTAATTTTGACAATTCCAGGAAATCTCCTTTTTAGACATAGTGATTCAGTCCTAAAGGAGAACCAACGACAGATCCAGTTCTCAAAAATTGGAATTCAATAAAACATCTTCTTTGTTATATGGTTATTTTTTTCTATCATACTTATTTTTGCTGTCTATCTCCAGGGAACAATTCATAAAGAAGCACAACTGGTAGATTCCAGACATTGTTTTCTCTTTAGCTACAATAATACACAACACGGCATATGAGATCTCTAAAAAACAATATAAATTCAAAACCTCAACAACAGCAGAAAAGTAAAACTGACGAATTCAATCGTCACAAACATAACTGAAGCTGTAATAATCTTTTGCTATATGAACTTTGCTCCAGAAATAAAGATTTAAACAATGGATTTTGTTATTAAGTAATTCGTGCTTCAGAGATTTTACGTTTTTCAAATAAGACAATATCAAATGGTATATGGCTTGAAAAAGTGTCAAGATAAGTTTCTTCTGTCTTTAATTCTTCATAACAGAGTAGAACTTATTTTAAAGAAAGTTTGCCGCAGTGTGACCTTTTCTGCGCTTCTGGACCGAAGGACAAACTGTCACATTTCATAGAGCCATCACTCAAGAGCCAAGCTCGCCAACGAACGATATTGTCAATTTAAAGAAAGAAAAGGAGGGAGAGGGGAACGGAACCCGTGAAAAGATTGAGGTTTCGACAAAAGAGTATCGTGTGTTTGTCAGCGACTTTGACAAAAGATTTAAAATGTTTGCTATCACTTAATCACTTACCGTATTGGATTCCTTTACAAGTTGCCCCTTTCTGCTCCGAACCGAAATCAACGCCGACAGTTTTCATCTCCCTTCCATGAGAGAAGGCGGAAGATATAGGGTTTATTAAGGGGATGGTTAGCGCTTTTCCAAGCGCTAAGGATTTTTTTTTTACCTAAAAATATTATTTTAAAGCATAAATTAAAGGTTAACAATATTTTATGACAAAAAAGGGTCAATACTAATTAATAACTGCAATTGCAGTTTTATTTCATGTACATTTACAATGAAAACTTAGCGCACTGAAGAACAAGGAGCGTAAAAAGATATATACGAGCGTAACTCAAAGCGTAAACACGTATAAAAGTAAAAAAGAAACAAAAATATACAGTTTGGACATAAAATAAAACAAAGCACTATATTTTCATTTGCATCCGCTTCCTTTAATTAGAGGACGAATTCGTTTTAATTATGCATCTCATCTTGTGTTTAATGTGTTCTTGTGGACTAACACGTTCCTACAATTGTTTTCAAGAGCGCAGTTAAAGAAGTAGAGCGATGGATAATGGAATGAAAAAAAAAATAGCAGAGCTGTCATCCACTTATCTAAACACAGAAGAAATTCTAAAGAACCTCCATTTTTAATTATTAGTGACGAAGTGCATTTTCCCTAAGTGATTTCAATGTTAATGGTTGTGGTAATTTTGTGTGCTCTCTTCTACACCAGCAGGGGGTGCGGGCACTTTCTCGTAGCTCATAAAGGGAGAGAAAGTTTATTGCTTCATGTCTTATTTGCATTTTTTATTACGTTTTCGTTCTGAGGTGCCCTTCTTGAAATTTATAATGATAGTGGCAGACTGCCAACATTAATCAACAGAGATAAAGCAAAGGCAAAACTGCTAAATACAATTTAAACAATTAAAAAAGGCGCAATTTTAAAATTGTATTCACGTGTTAAATTTAAAGCCTAAAAAGGACGTTTTAGTGTTATGTTCCTTCTTGGTCTGCGAGCGGAAGAGGAGCGTCAAACACAAATGCACCGCTTTGTTTACGAAAGCACTTGAAATGAATAATTTGCTAATTATGTATTCATGTTATTTCGGTCTAACATTGCTCTGATAATGTTAGATAATAAGCTGGGCTGAATGAAGCATTCGCGAGCTACAAAAAACCTCTATCACTTTGTCAAGCAGGTTGTGATAATTACCTTTTAGATATGTGAAAAATGGTAATAAATACAAAATCACATTACACGAAAAATTTACATATGAAGTAATATAAATAGATTGCATTCTGATATTGAGCGCTATCACTTATAAAAATATCAGCTGAAAAGATTCTTACCCAAAATGGAAAAATTCCCCTTATGCGTTTTGCCCATTAATTTTTTCTGAATAAAGACTGGTTTACATGCACGTATTAATGCATGCGATTGTGCGATTTTCCGATGATTCATATTGTTTGGGCCAGAGCAGCATCACCTAGACATAAGGCACGGCCTCCTAGAAATTACCAGGCCCACGGCCGTCTATATCTATCAGGCCTGACAACTGAGGATTGATGACGTCATGCTAGAGGTCGGTTGCCATGGGAACCCCCTTCTCAACGGAGATAATTTCATTGAAATATTTTAATTGATGATTGGTTTGGTTTGGTTTGTTTGGTATTAACGTCCTTTTCAACTGCCATGGTCATTTCAGACGGCGTTATAGGGGGCCACAAATTTTGCCTCGCAAGGGTCCTTTAACGTGCAGCCAGAAAACGACTACACGGGACCAACGGCTTTACTTCCCCCTGAAAAAAATCCTCGTCGTCCTCGGCCGGCTTTAATTGATGACAAATTATGTTTAATCAAGTTAAATGAATACTCCAGTAATATGAAAAAAAGTATCGCCTCCATCAAAATGAAAGGCAGACGACCTCATGCCTCGCCGACCTCTAGCATGACGTCAGTTGTCAGGCCTGTAGATATAGTACGGCCGTGCCAGGCCTGAACATGACGTCAATAATGTATTGATGAAGCACTAAGATTGTGACGTTGAACTAACTTCTGTAATAGCACCACCAGTTCGACGTAACAATGTTTTATCTTTTCCATGTTCAGACCTGGTAGTTTCTAAAAGGCCGTGCATAAAGCCTGTTAACGGAAAAGCCATACATCATCAGTCGACCATTGTTAAAACTATAATAAGCCCTAAATTTGATCGACTAATGATGATGTAACAATGTATAACGTTTCCATTATCAGGCCTTCTGTCTTGGAGGTGTTAACCAGAGACGTCAAAATCCGCTTCAAAAATTGTAATGCGCATGTTTTTCTGCGCAAGTTGCGTTGCATTACTTTCCGTTTAGGAAAATACATAGTTTCGGCTTTATAAATTGCTTTTAGTAACAATTGAAAACTTGTTTTGGAATCAGAAAACGGAAGGTCACAAACAGGAATTTGGTAAACTAAATAAGAATAAAAAGAAAACACTTTCCACACTGAAATATATATTTCCGTCTGTCCGTATTTTTTTTTAAGGTGTGGGACATATGATGTATGAAACGAACGCGTCTTTCATCACTGAGACAATATTATATTCAAATTTCTGTGAGACCATTAGTTTTCGAGATATCGGCTAAGATACGAATTTCCTAAATTTGCTGTATGTCAAAAATGAAGAGTCACAGCAAAATGGAATCAAATAGTTTAAGAGTACACATAAAATCAATAAATTTTTGTAATGACCAGTGGTCTTATTCCGACGAATAATCATAATTATCGATTATCGTAGAATCAATCGAGGACAAAGAAATCGACGACAAAGCGATCGTCGCGTGCGCGGACTCACGTCAACAATATTTAAAAAATAAACAAAGTAACAGTGTATTCATTCTTGACGAATCGATTGTTATATGACATGCCATTATCTTGGTATTCTTTACAGTCACTGTTTTAGCAAATGAATTCGACTTGAAGGGGTCCACGAAAAATTCTGAAAAGTTAATACATCCGAGCTAAGACCTTGATGGTCATATTTCTGAATACAGAATTTGAAAAAATTAATCCGTTTTCAAGTTACCGTACAAACGGCGGACGACCGGCCGGATAAACGTACAGACCAAGCGTGCATTCTTATAAGTAGCTTTTTACTAAAGTTTCTATAAAGAGGTCATTATATAATTGATAAATATATTAAAATCTCCTTAAACTTGGAAATTTAAAATTAAATAACATAGATAATTACAGGGCAACCCTGTTAATACGTACGGAGCAAAAACACGTATTATCCGAGGATGCATCCAAAAGTATTCTCCATTCGCTGAAAACTCCAAAAGCGTTGTGTTTGCAAAATAAGCTTGAGACACCTTCATATTTTTATTTATTTCTCTGTTATTAAAGTCTGTTTACATGATTATATATAGGCCTAATTGTTAGAAAATTAAATTCCTTAAAGAATTGTGAAGAATGCGGATATATTGGGGTTATATTGAATATCATTTATTGTGAACTGTGTAGTGTATTGGTATTGGTATCATAGCTTCCATAATCTTACAAAACTGGTTATATTCAACATTTTTGTACCTGGACTTTTCTAGACTTTGAAGCGACATAATACTTATTACTAGGTAACCACAAAAGTTCTTGCCGTTTTTATGTTGCCATAAAAGGAAGTGATAAAAAAAATGGAATCAAGCCAAAAACTGTGGACACAACTATAGAAAGAAAAATAACTCCGAAAACACTATTCCACATAATAAATTTTAATGACTCAGATGTATATTTCGGAAACAAAGGTTCCATCATCAGTGAGTAAAGAACAACAAGAGAAGCCGAGTATTTATAATATATAAGAACCAATCAAAAAAATTATACAAAAAAAATTACAAAAACAAAACGCGAAAAACAAAAGAAAACAACCAATACAAACAATCTTCTTAGCTTAGCCCTATAAAAGCCAAACAGCGCCCCCCCCCCCACCGGATAAAGGAGTAGTCCGGTTATAACAGCAAGATGGGAAACCCTTACAGGAAACAACGCAAGGAAAGTAAATTATTTTGTAAAAAATTTTGTTAAAGGCAGCCATTCTGCCACTGGCATGGGGCCATCATCACTATTCAGGGTTTTATTGGTTGCTTTGTTTTTTACAATTTCAATCGATTCAAGGAAGTATAACATTTCAACATCTCTACATCTATGAATAACTTCAAACAAATCTGTGGAATAATTATGTTTTTCATTAATGATATGGTCCGCAAAAGATGACACCCCTAACCTAGCATTCTTTACATAAGAAATATGTTCCTTCATCCGTATTCCCACTCCTCTTTGCGAGCTTCCCAAATAAAACTTGTCACATGTTGCACAATTAAATTTATATACCCAGGGGCAATCTTCCGCTGGGATCTTATCTTTTATTATGCTTAGTTTTCTCTTTAATATATTACTGCTCTTATAAACTACTTTACAACCAAACTTACTACAAATATTCTTGATCCCTTTGTTTAGTGTGTTGTTGTAGGGAAGGACTAACACATTTTTGTATTCTTCATTTCTTTTTCCTGTCAACGTTGTGATTTCATCGATCTTTATATGTCTGACGATCTTTTCTGCTATTCTATTCACTATATTTGTATTACACCTATTAAATTCTGCGTATGATTTGATTAGGTCCAATTCTTTATTCCTTGCGGCATCATTCAGGGGTAACAATAACGCCCTTCTGATCTGATGATGAAATGCTGCAAGTTTGTGCGAAACACAATGATTGGAATCTGCTCTGATGTATGCAGGGGTGAAGTTTTGTTTTCTATATACTTCAAAATTCAACTCGTTTCCAGACCTTAGGATTAAGAGGTCTAATTTAAAAAGGGCAGCTTATTATCTTCTTCTTTTTCTAGCGTGAACTTGATATGCGGACAAAGCGTATTTAAGGCAGCTAAAAACTCCATAATGCCCACCTTGGTTGTGTTAAATATACAAAAAATATCGTCGACGCATCTATGCCACACCGATGGGAAGTAGTTAAACGAGGTGATAGCCAAATTTTCTAATTTTCTAATATAAAGATTAGCCAAGAAGGGGCTAACGCTACTATCCATCGGCGTGCCATTTAACATTTTGTAGAATTGTCCATTAAAACTAAATACATTATTAAACACAATGAAATTCATTACTAACATAATATCTTTAATCAAACCTAATGGCACATCGTTTTCGTATAATACATCTTCTAAAAATGCTAAGGTTTCTTTCAAAGGTATGCTAGGAAACAAATTTTCAATGTCGAAGGACACTAGTCTATCATCCTTAGAGATATATATGTTCTCAAGGGTGTTACATAATTCAATACGATTTTTTACACTGTAATCTACTCCTGGAAGGCATAACTTTGAAAGAAATGTCTCAAGAATAAATTTCCCTAAACTATATGTAGAGGAATTTATACAATCTACTATGGGTCTCCATTTGTTTCCTACTTTATGAGTTTTTGGTAAACAATAAAGTCGTGGGATTACAGGGTTAACAGGCAATATCCGCCGCTGGTGTACATTTTTGAAAATAAATTTACAGTTCTTGATACACTCTTTTGTTTTGGTATTATGTAGATTAAGTAAGGGTTTTTTTGACAGTTTTTCATAAGGACCTTCATTCAATATTTTTTGGACGGACTCATAATACATTTTGTCGACAATCACTAAGCGATTAGATTTATCATCTTTAAGGTATACAAACGACATCTTTTTGAGATTTTCAATCGTCTGTCGAGTTTTATGATCCAATTTTGTGTTTTTATATCCCTTTGCGTTCTTTAACAATTGTTGTTTACATAAATCTTTGAACAATTTTCCATCTGGACAATTTCTTATATTAAATTTTAAGACCTCCGAAATGGACGAGAGTAAATCATCTTTAAATTCCTTATGTGCAAATTTTAGACCTTTTTTCAATAAATCGTTTTCACTTTCGGTGAAAGTACAACTGGATTTATTACAGATGACATTATACGTAACATTCTGAGGCGGTCTAACCTTTTTCTTAGGACGTAACTTATCTAATTTACACTTTAGATGTTTATATTTTAAACCAATTTTATGGTAATTAACAACGTGAATTTTCCTCAACAGAGTTTCAAACGCCTTGGGTTTTAAGACAGAGCTTAACGCTAGATGGAAGTGGTAACCCCGGACCTCTAAATCATTGAGTTTACCAAATAAAATGTTTATAGTATGAATTAAATACTTAAACCTAGTAGATTCTCTCACTTTTTTTGGTAGACAACGCGGTAACAAATGTAGACCCATAGTGGATGCTCCTGTTATAGCATCTAACTCTCCCTGTATCAACTCTAATGCCGAAGTCAGTCATGACCCTGACTTGTCTCCAACTATCTCTCCAAATCTTGTCTCGTCCTCTCCGTTAGCTTCTACTGCCATAGCTAGTGATAATATCAGTCACATTTCTCCTACTCCAAGCTCTCCAATACTTTCCCTAAATGAGCCATTAAAATCTCCACTTAATGTTACTTCACCCTGTACATCTAACAACATCCCAACAAATCCTCCGAATGCTATCCCACCAGATATACTGATTGCACCCAACGATGCTTATCCACTGTGCAACTTCCTCCAACCTCTCAAAGAAATATACGCTGGAACTACTTCTGTTAATAATTGGACGTATTTACCGACGCTGCTTCTTCTTCTGTTCATCTTCCACCTCCTTCATCTGGTGGTCGACGCTTAAGGTCAAACATTGCTGACGACGCCCAGGCAATTCAGAAGCTCTATAGATACAATGATATACTGCTATGGAAGCCTATTTTCGGAAAGTATGGGCCCGTCCATCTTTCGACCCTTCCTTCTACGCCGACTCGCATCCAGTACCCGAATCTATAAATATGTCTTTCTTCTCCTCTCAAGAAGTGATTTCTCGCTTGAAAAAATGCGAAAATTCATCTCCTGGCTCTGATCGTTTGACATATAAACACTGGAAAAGCCTGGACCCCAATGCTATTATACTTACACTAATATTTAACATCTGCTTAAAATATAAACGAATCCCAGATACTTGGAAATCATCCACAACTGTTCTTCTCTATAAAGGAGGTGACATTAATGACCCCTCTAACTGGCGTCCTATTTCCATTCTCCGGACAATCTACAAACTATATGCCGGTGTCCTTTACTCAAGACTCGCCTCATGGTGTCAATAACATAGTGTTCTCTCATTCTGCCAGAAGGGTTTTCTACCTTTCGACGGAGTATTTGAACACAAGTTCATTCTTCAACACCGAATGAACTCCGCTCGCCAAAATAAGACGGATTTATGTCTTGCATGGCTCGACATCGCAAATGCCTTTGGCTCTGTCCCTCACCAGGCAATCTCGGTTGCTCTGTCTTCGGCAGGAGCAGGTGATACATTTGTCAGTATCATCGAATCTCTATATAACGGCGCCACGTCCTCCATATTAGTGGAATCCGGTCCATCCTCTCCTGTTCCTATCCTATCAGGTGTTAGGCAGGGTTGCCCATTAAGTGGTCTAATTTTTAACATAACAATCGATCCATTAGTGAAATTCATACAAGGAAATGCCCCTCAACACCAATGTCTAGCCTATGCTGATGATTTATGCCTATTAACCCCCAACCCGATCCACCTTCAGTCTTGTATAAATGATATTGCACTGCTAGGAAAGAAGATTAACATAACGTTTAAACCCTCTAAATGTTCCATCCTTCACCTATCAGGGAAAATCCCAGTTGGGAGCAGACCTACCCAACTTTTCCTATCCGATTTCCCAATCAAATATCTCAATGATGGTGATGCAACAAAATTCCTTGGCCGTCCTGTTGGCTTCATGACCCAGTTTTGTTGGCGATCCCTAAACAACATCATAGACACTGGTCTACAAATCCCACGTTCTAAACTTGCCCCATGGCAACGTTTAGACGCAATCCGTACTTTCTTCTTCCCATCCATGCAATTTGCCCTAAGAATGAGACTATTCTCCAAAACCGAGTGGAAAAGAGTTGATGATGTCCTCCATCCAGAAATAAAAAAAAAACGTTAAACGTCCCACAGGAAGCAGCAAATGATTATCTGTATGGGCATCGTGCTTCTGGATGTTGTGGAATTCCTCTATTAGTGTGCGACTCAGATATAGCGTTAATAGACAGCGCCTTCAAACTTCTATCGTCTAATGATATTATCTTTCTAGATATAGCACGCTCATCTATAATTTCCACCATTTCTTGGTCGCCCAGCTTACCTAAATGATGTCAGTGACTTTCTGAGTGCTAAGCAAAATGGTGAATACTTTGGCACTACAAATCCGTTGAGAAATCACTGGACTGAAGCGAGGAAAGCATCAGAGAGACTTGCTATAAGTTGGCACTTAGAAAACGATCTGCCAGTCATAACCGGTCATGAGCTAACATTAAGATCTAAACAAAGGCTTCTAATCTGTAAAAATCTAAGCTTCGTCTTAGCCAACGACCGTGCATCCTCTATGCTTTCTCTCCCAAACCAAGGCAAAATAATGGAATGCGTCGCTGCCTCTCCCGCCAGTTCACATTTTATGCTTTCCGGATATGCCACACGATTCGCTGACTGGCGCTTTATTCACCGGGCAAGATTAAACCTAGTCCCTCTCAACGGTGTGTCCCACTCTGCAAGTGCATCTAATAAAAGCTGCAGGAGGTGTGGTTTCATTAATGAAACTCTTCCTCATGTTCTGTGTCACTGTATGAGATATGCCGACGCCTATCAGTCGAGACATAATGCAATCGTTGAGAGACTAAAGAAGGCAGCAACACCAAAATTCAGAATCCTGAAAGAAAACCAAATGGCTGTTCAAGACTCCAGGCTACGCCCTGACCTATTACTTGCGCGTCGAGAAAACTGCTTCATTGTGGACGTTGCCTGCCCATTTGACAATCGTCTACAAGCCTTTGCTGCAGCAAGGCAGGAAAAAATCACTAAATACGACTGCCTCATAACATCCCTTAAAAAGAACTTCAGCAATGTTTCTGTAGAACCAATAATAGTCGGTGCACTAGGCTTCTGGGACCCTTCCAATGATCGCTTCCTAGCCAAGATCTGTGGGAAACAATTTGCGAACTTATTCAGGAAACTATGTGTATCGGACACTATCAAATGGTCCCGTGATATTTATATCCAACACCTGACTGATATACTTCAATATTAGATCCGTTAAATATGAAATTTAATGTTGTATGCATGAGTGACATATTTTTAATCTCTACTTATCTATCTATCTACCTATTTATTCTTTTTATTTATTTACTCTGTAATTTTTTGTCTATTTTTCAACCATATGACCTTTTATCCTTTTTTATTTTATTTATTTATTTATTTATTTTTTATTTTTTACATATTACTCCTATATTTACATTTAGAAATTGATTGACAATATTTACTTTTTGAGTACAATTGATTTTTGAATTTTACAATTATTATAGCATCTTTTTATATACGCCCAATTTTTGTATGTACATGTATAATTCTTCATTCTCTAGGATATTTTACTATTTCTGTGATTCTGCTCTAATTTATCTTTACTTTTACTATTTTTAATATTGTACTTGAAATATTTAATAGCAAATAATAAACGTAAAATATTTTATTTTTTCTCCGAAACGAAAGGCCATTGAGTCAATTCCATTTACACAGAAGGTATATTAATGTTATAGGTTGACCTCCTAAAATTTCAACCAAATCCGTGATTACATGTCCGTGCTTTGTTAGTCCTGAAAGAAATCGTGATATCATTCTGTTTCGTGCTTTGTTCAATTGTTTTATAATGTGGATACATCATTTTTCAATTAACTCTGTTGATGATGCAATTTCGAAACGCGTCAGCTACATAAAAGATTTTTTTTTCTGCGCATTGCTTCATTTTGACCATTGGTCCTTTAAAATTGGCTATTAGACCATGTCAATGACTACTTCGTTTTCTGCTATACAAAAGGATTTATCATACGCAGTTTGAAAGAATATGTAATTTTTCATGCATTTTGAATTTTCAAGAAGTAACAATTACACAAAAAAATAATATAAAGCATGTGGGTCATTCCACGTCAGTTCAGGCAGGTATTGGGACTGATCTCTCGGATTTTAATGAAATTTGGTATATACTATTGCCCTAGGGAGTTGGTAATGAATGCTAAATATTCTTATTTTTTCATTTTTATAGAAGTTATGGACATTTAAAATTTTCGAAATATGAGTGGGGGCCTTATTTATGAAGTACTGTAACTTCGGTTGTATTTTACTTAGAAAGATGTGATTGGTGACATAGGAAAGCTCTTTAACTGTAGATTCTATATGAAATTTTTAAAATTATATTACGAATGCACAAATATTTGAGTTTAATAAAAATATTTTATTTATGTAAATTTCTCAAATGGTGGATATATTTTTTTTTCGTGAAAACATTATTAATATCTTACACATACTTTCCTAAAAACAATACAAAAAAATTCAAAACTGTGTTTTGCTCTGTTTTGAAGACATTAATTTTTAAAGCTTGAGCTCCAAGCAGCGGGAATCAGGTAGTAGGGACTTGACTACTCGTACAGGGAAGAGAAAGCGTGGCACGTTGGAGCCATTCATATATTTAGGTTTTATTATTTATATAAATAGTATTATTAATTATAATTACACGAAAAAATAAAATAAATAGTAGCATTACAATAATAATTATATTAATAGGAAAAATGTTTCTTAGAACTTCAGAATCTTTTTTCAGAAGTCAGAAAAGTATTGAGCACCTGTTAAATAAGAAGATAATTTAGTAAGAAGATATAAATTTGCATTATGATGTCGAATTGTTAGTAATAGAGAAAATATATTTACTTTACACTTCCTGAGAGTCAGTCACTTCTGAGTTACCCTGAAGGACAGGATGAATTTCAGAGGCAGCTGAAGTTGCTACAGGCTTCATTATACAGGGTGATTCAAAAATTAGTGTGCAGTAGTGCATGGAAACGTGTACAGCACACACATCAATGCACTTTCTGCAGGACGTCTTTGTTGATCGAATCATCTCGCATGGCCTCTGGCCTGCACGCTCACCGGACCACACATCTCTCGATTTCTTCCTTTGGGGTGCCTTGAAAGGTAAAGTGTATGTAAACAATCCGCACATTTTGCCTGAGCTGAAGGAAGAAATCAGAACTGAAGTTCAGCAAATCTCACCAGCCATATTGAGCAGAGTAATTCACAACGTGCAACTGCTCTTTTATCTCGTCATCAGGGATTGAATCTCTCTTAGGTGCTTTTTCTTCTTTGGGAAGTGGTGAAAGTCGCAAGGTGCAAGATCTTCCATCTTTGAACTGCAGTGTTTCATTTTTGAACTGTAGGCGCTGCAGCACCTCTAGAGTGTGGTGATTGTTTGCGGCTTAGCGTTATGGTGCTGCAGAAGATGGTCCAAAGCTGCCATTCAATCCTGATGTCAACAACAACCGAGTGGACACACGTTGGTGCAGTGCGTGGAAAGGGATGGGGATAATTTCGAAAAGTAAATGGTGCATTACATAGAGGACAAATGTAAGTATTAGATACAAAAAAAATTTTGAAAATCGGTTAACAAATATAAAAGTTACAGCCATGAAGGCATTACTTTTCGATCAACCCTCGTATCTTCTCTACATTTTTGAATTTTCTTTTAAAAACTTAATGAGTTCACATTGAAAGGAATAAAAACCAGCTGTAGAATGTTTAAGACAATCGGATATTACCACAAAATTTATATTTCTTAGGATGCCTTGTCCATCTGAAGAACTGTAACATACAAACGGATGCATTGTGTCTTGGAACTCGAGCTATAAAAATTAATATCTTCAAAACGGAGCAAAACACAGTTTTGAATTTTTTGTATTGTTTTTATGAAATTACTAGAAGCAAACTCACTCGATTGTATAATCGGGAAATAACCCATTGTTAAATTTTTTCTTTGTTGTGATAACGTCCACTGTTGCTGATTTTATATAAATAACTAGAAATTCCACCTAAGAGAAACTACAAATTGAAGGGTAAAGAAATGAAAGTGGAGCATCAGAGGTGTTCAAAACTTATATTCTGCAACAATATAGACTACTGTTCATCTGCATATAAAATAAATTGGCCAGTGCGAGTCGGACTCGCGCATCGAAGGTTCCGTACTACCATATATTTACCAAAATAATCCAGGTTTTGGAGTGACACTGTGTTCTCGATTTCGTCTTTTATAGACATGTAATCTATAATAGTTTAAGTGTCGAAATTTATAAAATAAGCGCTTTGAACAAAAAAAGTTTTCAACTATTAAATTAACAGATCACCTGAAAAAAGATTTTATGTTTGGCGTTGCGCAACTCCAACTCACACTTGGCCAGTTTTTCATTATTTGTTGTAATACTTTAGAGTTTGACCTACAATTACGCCAAAAAGAGAATAAACTTTTACATTTTTTATTATTTGTTAGACAATCCGCCATCCGCCATAATAACACATACTCTGTGAAAATATCAACTGGCTACCTATTCCCGTTCAAAAGATACTGCCCTTAAGAGTATTATCTTACCACACAGCAATCCCTGGCTTTGGACAGACCAAGAGAATAATTTTTTTCAGTTTATTTATTTAATTAAATAACAATGACAGAGTATTGTCTTGCCACAACAATCCCTGGCTTCGGACGGATTGTTATAACTTTCTTTGTTGGCTTCGGACAGGCGGACGGCCGGACGGAAAAGAGAATTAGTATATTAGATATATACCCACCATTTGAGAAATTTGTATAAACAAAATATTTTTATTAAATTCAAATATTTGTGCATTCGTAATATAATTTTAAAAATTTCATATAGAATCTACAGTAAAAGAGCTTTTATTTGTCGCCAATCACATCTTTCTAAATAAAATACAACCGAAGTTACAGCATTTCAAAGATGAGGTCCCACTCAAATTTCGAAAATTTTAAATGTCCGTAACTTCCATAAAAACAAAAATATAATAAGAATATTTGGCATTCATTACCAACTCCCTAGGGCAGTGTAATTTCTGCGTGAATTGACGTGGAATGACCCATATATAATTTCTTAATCAAATCACTATTTTAACCCTTTCTTCTTTAAAATGAAACATAGGAAATATCTTTAAATGCTAATTAAATGCTTTTTATCCTCTTCCTTATCTGTATATGCTACTAGTCTTTTCTTCTTAATGCACATTAAAGAATTTTTTTATTACTATATGAAGCAAAAAATTTCAGACCTTTTTTTCTGTTATAACGACTTTCAAAATTTCCCGGATTTAAATTACCCAGAATTTCTATTCAGTGAATGGATAATTTTAGCTAATTGTCAAGAAACAATGGGAAAAAAAGCTAAATTCAACGTGCAAGCAACACCCGAGGCCTCATTAAAAGTCAAAGGCAGGTGAAGCAGACGGAGACAACCAAGCCTCTCTGGAAGGGTTCGCAGAAAGACATGTGTTGCGAATTCTCAGTTTTTTTGCAAAAAAAAAAAAAAGATGTTTCATGAATCATAATGAAACTTTTTAATTTCTTTCATGGCATTTCTAAAACATATTGTTTTGTCGATCTTCTAATTAAGTTATTTCTTTATCCACCACATAAGATTGATTATACATAATCGAGCTCATTATATTTAATAGTTACTTTTTATGAATTTTCATTTAATAATGTTTACTAATAATAAAACATTGTAATGAAGTTAACTCTGTTTTCTATTTCCTCTCAAACTAATTCAAATATGCTGTTTCTACATTCCAGAGTAATTCTAGATTAAAGTAGTATATTACATTTTAGGTAAAACTATTAAAATAACAAACCATTTCAGTATTTCTTGGTTAGGTTAACTTATGACGCAAAAACAAGAAACAGATTTTGAATGATATTAATTGAAAAAATAGAAAAAAAAATTCTGCAACCTGTATTCGAACCAGGAACCTCGTGTGTCATATGGTCGACGCCTCTACCAATTGGGCTATCGAAGACACACGTACGGTCAAGCTGTCATTATGTCTTAAAGACAAACAAGTTGTCAAGGTGGAAAGCCTAATGGGAGACGGGCACCCCGCTCACAGATCGAGAATTTCTTCTATCCAATCATCAGAAAGTTTGAAGAACGCACATAATGAATAGAAACTGGAGCTGATACTCCAAACATCAGGTCCAGTTTCTATTCATTATTTATTATGTGCAGTCTTTGAATCTTTGGTCAAAACAGAATGTACAAAGGAAATCAAAAAGTAATTGAGTAAATTTTGCAAAACCGTCAGGTATTTACAAATATCATTACAGTATATACTGTACATTTTGAAGAGGATGTAATTTTCCACCACCCCAGGAGATGGCAGGCGTGTACACTTTCTGCATGCAGAGCTAAAACTGTTCCAAAATGGCGGGTAAGCTGGAGATGTTCGGGACGTTTCGGGAATGTGGTCAGGTTTCTGTGTAACAAAAGGAAACAAAAGGCTCTTAAAATCCATCGCGAATTGTGTGCAACGTACGGTGACATGTGCATGACATGGACAAATGTGTGCAACTGGTGTGCCGAGTTCACAGCGGGACGCGAAAGTAAACTCGATGAACCACGGCCATGCACATCCTCGTACACAGGAAAAAATTGATGCCGTGAATGCAGTGATTCATCGAGACCGGCGGGTAACGATCCAAGCAGTGGCACTGGAAGTAGACATTTCATACGGAACTGCACACAACATCATCCACGAAGACCTTAAGTTTCGGAAACTGTCAGCAAGATGGGTCCCTAGGCAGCTCACACAAGTGCACATAGAGAACCGCATCGCATGCAGTTTGGAATATTTGTTTCGGTACCACAAGGAGGGGGTACTCATTCCTTGAGCACATTGTTACCGGAGATGAAAAGTGGGTATTTCATTATACCCCCAAAACGAATCGACAGAGTATGGCGTGGAAATACACCGAGTCTCCCTCTCCAAATATTCAAGACAACACCTTCCGCAGAAAAGATCATGCTTGCTATTTTCTGGGTTAGACAGGGTGTTCTTCTTGCTGATTTTCTGGCCAAAGGCGAAACTGTGAACGTTACTGCTTATTCTGCCATATTGGATCGGCTACAAGCTGCTCTGCGCCGAAAGCGTCCGCAGAAGGCTATGGACGAGGTCATCATCATTCGTCCCCATGTTGCTGATTCAATGTCGCAAAAAAGTGCAGTCCTGGAACTGGGAAGTCCTACGCCATCCAGCCTACACTCCAGATCTGGCGCCCTCGGACTTTCATCTGTTCGGACCTCTAATGCAATACCTTGCTAGCACACGCTTGCAGAGCGACAATGAGGTGAAATGCTTAAACGTGAATGGTTATGTCGAAGAGTAGATCAATGTTCATTTTTAAAAATGTATATAATGATTTTTGCAAATACATGACGATTTTGCTGTGAAAAATATACTCAATTACTTTTTGATTTCCCCTCATATTCACATGAGTCTCTCAAATGTGCATGGTGAGGCATCAGCTTAAATGCACGAAGATGGGTGAAAAAGATTTAAAGGAGAAATCAGCCGAAGATAAGCGAGGACACTGAAATAAGGCCGAAACAGTTCTTTATAGAGTGAACTTGAGATAGCCACCAATGAAGGCTATTTTGGATAATATCATATACAATTCTTTGTATTCTACATACGTATTACGGATGTCTCATGTTGGAAATAAAGGAAGTATGACCTAGCAGGTATTACCTTCAACATAATTCTAATTTAATAATAATTGCTATTTTGATATAAAGTTAGTTATTAATTTCTCGCATAATTCGTATAGGAAATACTTAACATATGATCATATTCTTAATTTCATAATAGTTATTATCAATTTGGTAATCGAAGTAGCACCATTATTTTTCTATGCATTATAGAACTTGGAGTATTTTCATTTTTCGGCGAATAATGAAAAGTTCTATAGAGTGATCGGGTAATATATTCAAGGTTAAACAATAGCTATTTTATAACTCTTATCTCTCGGACAGTATCTTTAATCTTGATATGAAATAAACTGTTATTGAAATAATTGAAGTTTATACTCTTCTAAACTATAAAAAATTGTAAACAAAATAAAATCGAATACAGCCTATTTTCGATCACTATTGTTAAAAAGAATTCATTCGCAAAATTAAATTGACAAATGATATGTAAGTAAACACTGAAGTTTACCGAAACTTGGAATGTTCCTAAGCCCCACATATCCAACTAAATTGCGTCAATAGTCTGGTCCCGCTATCTATGAATTAAACGTAGCTCGTATGCTCGAGCTGGTATCATTCCGCGTTGGAAGGGAAGCTGAAACTGTTTTCTAAGGCGTCTGCTTGATTGCCTGTATTTGAAACGTCCCACTAATGGAAAAATGCGCAACTTTCAGTAAAGGAAAAAAAATCACAAACATATTGTTTTTTCATTTCTTATTATATTTTTAAAATTATAAATTTCGTATTATATATCTCGTCAAAAGATGGCGTGGCTGTCATCGAATTAGAACCTCGACGATTTAGGATTTAATTATGAAAGGTATCAATAAAAATGATAACACTATCAATGAATTATATTTTCAAAATAAATCAGAACATATTATTACAATCATAAGTAGATATTTTAAAGTATCATTGTAACGATATTCAAGTAGTAATTTCATAATTTTTTACAAAACAAATATCCGAAGGGAAAGGTTTTATTTCTTGTGATGAATTGGAACGACACAGTGAACCGGTAAAACTAATGCATGCGTATTTCGATTTTATTTCATAGATAGCGGGACCAGGCTATAAAGTGGGTAGAAATATGCAAATGAAGACATGTATTATTTAGCATCCATACAAGTAACACTGAGATCTGCGTACCAATGTGGCATCAAATTCATAAGAATTTGGGGGTCTTCTCAAATAGGCAGTCTATATTGCTTGAAGAGTCTACGGAAGTGCCGGCCTAGCTGCAGTGAATTGCCCAGTGCGTTCCATGCTTAATTAATTCAAAATTAGAGAGTATATTGGTCACCCCATTTACTTGATTCCAAGCTTAAGGCCCGAGCTACATAAGGTCGAGTGTTAAGGAGCAAATCACCGAAGGTTCTTTAGTGAAAATAGTAGTTCTAAAAATCTCGGCTCAAGATTGTCAAACCGCCGTTTCGGATAAAGTGCGGTCCTTGCGTTCATCTATACTTACGCCTACCCATATTATGAATCAATTTCTACTGCAAAATAGCTAGATTATGTCGTATGCAGCATTCTCCGAGACAACAACTCATCGATTGTTAACTTCCAAATTGAATCTCGACTCGTCAGAGATTAGAATTTGAATCTACACAAGGTGTCCTCACACAACGTGTCAAATTAGTTTCTACGGTTGTCTTACGGTTAAAAATGTATAATGGTGATCTGTGTGCATAAAGGCCTCTTTATAAAAGTGATTGCAGACAGTTTGACTTGACAACTGATCTTTTAATATGGAAGATGTCGCTGGAGTCAAATAACATTTTGTCTTATACCGTAAAAATTAAAGTAAATAATACCTAAATAGTATGGATTCCAATCTTCGTAAATGAATACACAAACAAAACTGCCTTTCCAAAAAGATTTTTTGATTGAAGTTAGCCCACCGAGGGAAATGTCGCCTTGAGACAATCCAATGGTTGTTGCTACCGTCCTCTGTGTCTGACTTGCTTCCGATCAATTATGTTATGGTGACATTGGTAATACCTAAAATTTCAAGAAAGATTCGTGTGACAATTTTTGCGGCAGGTTAAAAGCTCTTACAAAAGCAATCTGTCTGCAGTAAATTCTGGCGTAAAAGATGCTTATTAGGAGCTTTAGAAAAAAGCTACTTATAAGAATGCCCGCTTGGTCCGTCCGTCCGTGAGCCGTCCGCCGTTTGCACGATTAACTTTTTCAATTCTGTTTTCAGAAATATGACCATCAATATCTCAGCGCCTGCTGTATCAACTTTTCAGCCTTTTTCGTGGATCCCTTCAAGTCGAATTTACATGCTGAAACAGTGATCGTAAAGAATACAAGATAATGGCATGTCATATAACACCGATTCGTCAAGAATGAATACAATGTAAAAGTCGTAGCTTTAATATATCTAAGGCAGCCGCGCATAATACATTTAGCCAGGTTGACAAATGCAGACCTGGAAAATAACCAAGCTTAGCGCCACCATTTAAGAAGCACTACTGAAGTCAAGACTAGTGTTATAACCGTAAATCCCAAAACCCAAAGCAACTTTGCCTTTTCCGTCGGAATATCACTTTAAGTCTCATTATTAACCAAGATTTGCAAATAGACTGACGATACAAGGACAGTGTTCACAAATTACTAACACGCCATATCGCAGAGCGCAAGACCAACGCGCGGAAATTGTATGAGTGATAACTGGCGGGAGAAAAGTGGAAAAGAGTGTCAACCTTAGACGAAGCATGGATCTATTTAAGCAACTGCAACACGATTTGAGAGATTTTTTATCGCAAAAAACCGTCTAAAGGCCGCGCAGGCATTGCGCACTAATGCAAGGAAACTTTTTCTAAAGGATTTATGGTTGTCATCTGCCTATACTGTAACGAAAAATTAACGCTGTTCAAAGTATCACCAAACATTAATGTCGCTACTACTTAGGAATAATTTGTCGCTCTGACATACAAATCTCTATGATTCAGAAAAGATTCAGGTTGGCCTCACTAGGACAAGGCTTCAAGCCATACACACAAATGCGATGGTTGCCTTCACGAATGGATGGCCGTAGAAACAGGAATCAGGACTATCGATCTCAGAATATTCCAGTGATGTCGCCAATACTACTCCAATGTACTACTCTGCTTTTGATCTACTCAAAAGGTTCTTGGGACACCGATGACCTAGCATATAAGATGGTCTATGAAAAGCTTGCAATGAACATGGGACACCATTCCTCTTAGCTCTTTAGCGCGCACTGTTGCAGTGCAAACTCAGATAGTAATTCTTACACCGTTACGTATAGTAATTCTTAAATTTAGAAATTAAAGCAGGAAACATAAGACTTTTTACAACAAAGAAAAACTAAATTTATAGTAAATATAGTTTGCTCTACAAATCAAGATACAAGTACATTTTGAGCAGGGAATGTGAAAATTAGTATATACAGTATCTCCGAAATGAAAATTTAATGGTGAAAATGGCCTAAATTTTATTTAAAAGATATTACAAGCAAACAATGCGCAAAATGAAATATCACGAAAATCTACAATTCTTGCTCTTGTTTCATGTTATTTTCTGGATAAAGGCACATAACTGCAAACAGATTAATCCAAAGCACACGTCTTTTATGTAGCAGTGATTTGCATAAATTTGCGTCATGTCTTATCAGCTTAGGAATCTTCTGAAATTTTTTGATTAGTGCTCTACAGTAAGCTGTATCTTTTATGATTTCTTTGCATATACTAACGTAGCCATAATGAGATGTACCTCAAAATTGTTACCGACCAGGTGCATCTCATTATGGCTGCAGTGTTCTGCCTAAGGCAGATGCCACTTTCAACAAAACAGTGCTTCGTCACTATGCTCACTCGATTAGTCTTCTATCTCACTCTACGTAAATTTCTTACTTCTTTAAATTTGTATTGCGGTGGGACAAATATTAATTTACGAAATGAACCGTGCAACAATCCTCATCGTATCTACCTTGTCCGCACTTCAGATGCAAGAAACAGGTTTGGCATATGAGACGGAAAGTCAGGTTGATCCCAGGGAAAACCAATTAACCTTGAAAGATCTACTAAAAACGTTTTTGCAAAAAAAAAAAAAAAAAAAAAAAACTAGTTTTTTTTATGGAATTTAAATCCAACTGCTAAATTTGATGATCTAATAGGCGTGGAGCTTGTATTTGATATGATTTTCGGTCATGAGTTATAACATAATTGCACGATGCAAGAGGCGAAAAATGCTTTAACAAAATTCACTTTTAACTTCTTTCATGCCGAGCAGGATTTCCAAAAATAAATTTCCTCGGTTACGTTTTTCATTTCAACCTGATGAGAGGAAAAATCAGGTCTCATTTGTATGTTGCTTCTTTATTTCCCTTTTTAAAGAGAAACTTTTAGTCGTAATGGTTTTAAAAGGATAGAAACTTGATTCGAAAAATTACGAGATGTTTTTACACATACTCGTGATATTAAATTTCCAAGAAACTTGTGCCAAGAATTTTTCATTTTCTTCTGAGCAATGGTTCCTCAATGTATTGGGAAAAGCGAAGCAAAACTCCAATAAAGTCTTTCATTAATTTTATCCTTCGTTATTAAGATTTTCTCCTAAATGAAACCCCATTTTTAATTTTGAAGATGAGAAATGTACGGGATATGTTACGAGTTTTATGAAAAACCATCGATTTCTTTCTCTCTCTCTCTCTCTCTTTTTTCCTCCTTCTTCTCTTCTCTTATTTTTTCCCTTTTCTTTCTCTTCTCTTCTCTCACTTTACTAATTAAGATTCCATCTCGCTGTCTTCTGTGTTCGGTAAAAATTTAAAGTGGCTTGGGCTTTATATCTTTCTTCCCCAATTTTTGAAGAAAAACTTTTGAATACCAGAGAAATTAGCAACTTATTAAAGTTGAATGTTGAAAATTGTCTTCTGAACAAAAAGCTTTTCCCATGCACTGGTTTGTTTTTCACTCTTAAAATATGCGAATAAATATTTAAATGTCAAAATTTTAAATTGACTTTTTTTTTCCTTTTTCTAAACTTCTCTAGTGAATAAGTCAAATGGAAGACACACTTTTTGCAAAAATTAATAGGAAACACAAACTTACTCTTTTGATTATGGATATGAAAAAAAACTTACTCTTAATTAATTTTTTACTTGGAATCCATCTTCCAGAAATGAGGAAAAAACTGTTTCACTCTCCAGAAGAATAAGCACTTCCAATTAATCTGTTTAAATAAAATTTTAAATGATAAACTTGAATAAAATTTGCCATAGAAATTAGAAATTAAAATGACAGTGGAGTAGCTCTTTGTATTGTACAAGTAAAGACTAAGACTGAAATTTCTAATTTGTAACCTAAAAATGATAACGATTTTAACAGCATTAGTAGTGGTGTTTTACAAGCATATTAACAAATAAAACAAATAAATGATTTTTATTATGTCAAGTTTCTTGGTAGAGATAAGAAGGGAAGAAAATAAATCAAGTAATAGTTGATATCAAAATCAGGTATAAGTGTACACATTAGCAATGAATTGGAAACATACTTAATACGAGGGGATATCACAAATTAACGCCATTTTTTTTAACGGAGGAAATTTGGTCGCTAAGTAAAAGTTAACATAGCAAAAAAGAAGGCTGAGTACATGCACAGACATTGCATAGCAAGAACTGTTCCTGCGCACGCACACTATGTGCTACCAGTCGGTTTTACAAATAGCCGCCGCTATCACGCCGTCTACCCGATAAACAGCATTCTGGGCGGCCTGCGTCAGCGGCAATACCAGCCATTATCGAGACATTGACAACACGATCAGAGAAAACAGTCACATTTTCTTGAAAGAAGTGAGCGAAACGTTTTACATATCCTATGAATCTGCATGGGATATGGTGCATGAGAAGCTTGGATACCGCAAAGTCTGTTCGTGTTGGATTCCAAAAATTTTGATACCAGAACAGACTTACAAAAGAATGGCGTGCAGTCTGCATCATCTACAGCGGTACAACCTCTCACTGAAACATCTACATTTTCCGGTTCGCAAAAAAAATCAAAGTTTCTCCTTCAGCTCGGAAGATTATGCTTACAGTTTTTTGGGATATGCAGCAAGGCATCCTACTCGCAGAGTTCCTGCCTCGTGGGTCAACCGTCAACGCCGCTACCTATTGTGAAACGATGACTAACTGCGGCGTGCTAATCGGGGTAAGCGACCAGAAGGAGGAAACGATGTTCGACTTCTTCATGACACCGTACGCCCCCGTATGGCCAACGTCGTCAAAGCAAAGCTGGTTCGTTTCGGTTGGGAGGTTCTAAACCACCCAGCCTATAGTTCGGACTTAGTGCCCTTGGACTCCCACCTCTTTGTTCCTATGAAAAGATTTCTGGGTGGTCAGAGGTTTGAGACTCACGAGGAACTCAAATCTGCCGTGCGCCATTAGCTGTATTCACAGCCGACGGAGTTCTATGAGCGCGGTATTCTGAAACTGGTGCAGCGTTGGGATAATGCCTAAATCGTCAAGGTGCTTATGCGGAAAAGTAGATAAAGATGTGTAGTTTCAAGTGCACTTAGTTGTTTACCTGTATGTTTTGTAATTTTCTTTTAAAAAATACTAAGCGTTACTTTCTGATATCTCCTCGTATTTTGTTGTGAATGACTCGGAAAAAACAAACAGGGACAGGTATTTCAAAGTATCTTTACTGTTCTTCAAAGTAACCTCCCATGGTTACAATACACTTTTGAGTTCTGGCTTTGGGCCGGTCAGTGCAAATAGCGGAAGCCATCTTAGTGCTCACTAACCACTGTTGAACTGACCGCATTTTCGTCCATGCAGGAAAAAATGCAACGTTGCAAGGTGGGTTTAGCCAATTTTCGAATAATCCGTGGAACGCACCCGATCTTTCGTAAATATCAGGGGTCCAGTTCCATACCAGCAGAAGAAGCTGGATACCATGACACCAGCTGTAACCACCGAGAGAGAAGGCCTCTGCGATGAAACGTAATACATTGTTCATCATCATAGATAAGGGATTGTTATTCGTATTTCTACCAATAATAAGCCATAAATTTGCTCTAACTATGATGATGTGACAATGCTAAGTTTAATCGCAGAGGCTTTCTCTCTGGGTGGTTACGCACTACCCCCCGGAATCTTGAGTTATCTTGATCAGGCCTGCTGGATCCATTGCTTCATGGAACTCCTGTCAAAACAACTGTATATGATTAGTACTAAACAAACTGTATATGATTAGTTACACCAGTCACGATGTTCCGGGCACCACTGTAGCCGAACTTTCATGTTCTGTGCAGAAATCAGGAATTGCGATACTAACATGTCAGTTGGATCCGCTTCAATTCCAGACGCATATTTACCGGCGTATAAGTCGTTTTAAACAAGGGTGGTCTAGCTCATAATTGACTGTCTTAGATTCAATTACCACTTTTTAGACAAAGACTGTTGTATTCAATTTACCAACTGCTGAATACTCTGGATATCGCATCTTTCGATGAGCACTAACAATGCATCTCTTTTCAAAGACAGGTCCGCTCTCTGATTAGATTCATCCAGGGAGAATTTTATGATACAGTTGAATGGAGTCATATGCAGAAATCTGTTCGAAGAATGATGCAGGATTCCAACTCCTTACATAGTATACGTTTGAATCAAATCACCTTTAATTATTTTGCGTGAAAACGAGATTAAAACAAATTTACATATTTTCACAGATGTGTCTAATTCATTGGCGAGTGTTAGTGTGTGTGTGTGTGTGTGTGTGTGTGTGTGTGTGTGTGTGTGTGTG
>JAHWFO010104687.1:2058024-2080789 GCA_023313115.1 Rhysida immarginata
GTGTGTGTGTGTGTGTGTGTGTGTGTGTGTGTGTGTGTGTGTGTGTGTATTGAGAGAGTTTTAAGTGATATGTACAAATATACAGTTAATGAATCTTGCGTGTTTTATGTTAACACATTTTCATAATGGCACGCGATTAACAAATGAAAATATAAAATGGCATTTCTAAATAATAGTTTTTGCAGAATCAAAAGCGCCATGTGTATATCTTCTTTAATACGAAAAATTAATTACCGGTACCATATGAAACAGTCGGTCACACGAGGAAAGCAAAGTTTTTGCTTAGTCTATAACTAACTCTATTTCTTCTCTATTGATTTGAGACATCTTTAATTAAAAACGGATAAAAACACATTTATTCAAGATGACGTTATTCATATTTATTTCAACGACGAGTTTTAATTATATACAATACCTTCCAGTCATTTCGTCGTGGCGCGAATAAGTTAGAGATAACGAACGACGGGATGCGTCTGTTTGTGCTTCTGATTGAAACAAATGTGTTTTCTTTCGTCTGAATTTTCTTCCCGTGACATTATGAGAGCGGCAAAAGCAATCAATTACCATCAGCGGCCACGTCAGAGCCAAGGGCAGTGGAGAGGAGTTCTTTCGAGTGGAGAGAGAGTGGGAAATGGGACAAGAGGGACAAGAAAAGCCTAACAATTGAGAGCAATTTGAGTTATTGCGTTTGCTCTTACAAAGGTAAAGGTAAATAAAATATTAACTTCGACAACCAAAGATTTCAAAGAAGCAGAACAAAAATTATAGTAAACTTTAAAGAAATGACTTGGAGAAAAAGCATTTCGTAATTTACTCATCTTAATGCCATCTCATTAGCAAGTTCTATTTAGTACAGAGCGAGAGAAGGAAAAAAAAAGTATTTGTGAGGGATATTTGTTTTCAAAACAATATGGAAATGATTTATCTTATTTATTATAACCACTTGTTGTAATTGCATTTTTTATGGAGCACTGCCGTATTGTTAAAGTATATTTTTATCTTGGTATAAAAATTGATTGATAAGTAGGGTTTCCAATCGTATATAATAAATTTCGGACAAATAAGATAACAAATTGGTATCAAAATAAGGTAATTTATTTTTCTTATGCATTACATTCTCATATTTCAATATTGTCATCACTTACTGCTACACGTTTTTCCAAATGCGCTATCCACTTTTCAATCCAGATAACCAGTGGCGCCGTTAAACCATCATGAGGCCTCGGGCAAATTCGAATTTCTTGTGTGAAATGCAGACATCGCTTTATCCCTATTATCGATGGAGGATCCATCTTCATAGTGATATTCCCTCTTTTGAAGACTTCACAAAATTTCCTCGTTTCAGGCCCGATTCCGTGGAGGCACAGCTTGAGTATTCATAAGATTTCTCTGTTTTACATGTAACTCGGAGAAGGTATTCATTATTAGCGAACGCTATTATTCAAGGTGAGTGAAACTAACATGTAAGATGGTATGCACTACACAGAATCGATTACCTAATGCTATGCAAATATTTTTCTTCTCCCATATATTAGCGAATGAAGCTTTAGGAGACATTAATTATCAATCAACTCTCGTATATAACAGAGGCAATAATAAATATATACACATTTTAATACATGTTGTCGAAAGATGTCCCCTGATTTAACATCCCTGGACTTCTGCCTATCTGATACTTACTTACTTACTTTTCAAACCCGCTTATCCGTTAGGGTCGCGGGGGCAGCAGCCCTATGGAGGATCTCCAGCGATCGCGATCTTCCGCCATCAGGCGCATGTCCTCCCTGGTAATATCCAAGCGACTCGAACCCAGATTCTCCATGTAGTTTAGCCACCTGGTTCTAGGCCGACCCCTTGGTCTCTTACCCACCGGCTTGGAAAATAACAACTGCCTAGGAAGACTAGTTTGCGGCATCCGTATCACGTGGCCATACCAGCGCAACTGAGATCTCTCAATGCGGAGAAGTAGCGGCTCAACACCTAAAGATTCCCTTATTGTGCTGCTGTACACTCTATCTAGTAGGGTAACACCTGCCACACCTCTCAGGAATCTCATTTCGGCCGCTTGTACCCGCGATCGCACTCTTTCGGTCATTACCCAAGCCTCATGACCATAGGTGAGAATGGGGACAAAGATAGATTTGAAGACGGAGAGCTTGGCTTTGTTACCCAGCTCTCGTTTCATTACCACGGATCGCCACAGTTCACGTCTGACACAGCTTGCTGCACCGATCCGAGCATCCAATTCTTTCTCCTGCCGTCCATCACTCGTGAATGCAATCCCGAGATACTTGAACTTCTCCACCTGTCTCAATGAGGCTCCCCTAACATGGAGAGCGCACTGAGCAGGCTGTCTTGAAAGGACCAGAACCTCGGTTTTAGCCACACTGATCTTCATCCCAGCTTCTTCACATTTGGCTGCAAACCGGTCTAGTGCATGCTGAAGGTTCGTGCGAGAAGACCCAAGCAGGACAAGGTCGTCCGCAAAGAGCAACCTCTCCACCAGGCAGTCGCCCACACAAACACGCTCATCGCCTCGGCTGCCCCTGTCTATCCAGTCCATAAAGATAATGAACAAGATGGGCGACAGTACGCACCCTTGGCGGAGTCCAACACCCACGGTGAACGGTCTTGACTTAATGCCATTTATCCGGACACACATCTCAGAGCTTTCGTACAGAGACATGATAGCAACCAGTAATTGCCCATCCACTCCATACTCTTGCAACACTTGCCAGAGCTTCTCCCGAGGAACCCTGTCATATGCTTTTTCGAGGTCCACAAAGCAAGCGTAGACCTCTTTTGCATACTCCTAGGATTTCTCAAAGATTTGCCTTAGAGCAAAGATGTGATATGGGATTTAAAGGATATGGAGTATTCCAGCCCTTGCGGTAATTCGCCAAAATCGGAAAGTGTCTGGATGCTTATGGTAACCAATTTGTAATTGTAGAACTCAAAAGTGATTTACATTCAACCCTTCATGCCTGCATAAATAAATTTAGCATTACAACTTTTATACAGGTTTTCTTTAATTGAAGTATGTATATATGTTTCGGACACCGCTGTACAGGGTGTGCCAAAAGTCCGGTCTTATAGGGAATATTGAAATATTTTCTATAGGGGCATCTGGAGTCTGTTGTGTACAACAAACGTGCACGTTCCATTGCAGATCTCCAAGATAATATTTATGCTGCATGCCACGCTATCACACTTACAAAATGTACGACGAGCTTTCCATACTCGTATCAATACATTCAAGCCTCAGGTATCAATTTAAACATTTGCTGCCGTAATGCTTTACTTACCTGAAACAAATGCTTTTCATTTATCTATATTCTCAGTCTGCAACATTTCAATATTCCCTATGAAACCGGATTTCGGAGCACCTTCTATATAAAATTTATGCTCTTTTGTAAGCAGCAATGATTTTACCTATATTCCTTCGCAAAACATTATTTTTATAGTAACCTACAATAATGATTTTTAAACGTGAGATTTTAAATTAATTTTTTGTTTTTGTCAATTTATTTGTTGACTGCAATTTTAACCAAAAGAAACAGTAAAAAAATGATCAATTTTGAATGATGAAGTTTCCGATATGTTAGTATATACAATAAAAATTAACAAAAAGCAGGAATAGATATGGTTGGTCAATAAAGTTGCAATTGTAATACCGGAAGGTTTGTCATCGTTCATTGCTAACTTTATGTGGCTTTGTTACCTGTTAGTTGAAATGAAAACACCGTACTCATAATTAGTTCATGACTGATAGGAAACAGTTTGGAATTGGGAGAGTTGTGGTTTCCGATCTTACCTTATGCCGAACGAATAATCATTCATAATTCACAATCGCTTGATAGATATCACCTTTAAAGTGACTCAAAATTTTATGTTTTAATGGTGGAGCTTTATACCGTAGCATATTTCCTCATATATTATCAATGCTATAATAAGATGAAACTGCTATTTGGTGACACGTCGGCATAATAAAATAAACGCGAGTAGTGTTAAAGCGATATTTAAAGTAATGATTTAACTCTCAAGTAATAATATTCTACATAAAGACGACACAGCGAGCGAAGCAAGTGGAAGTCTGACGACGCAAGGTAAAGTGGGTGATATTTTTGACGAGTGATCAAACTTGTGTGTGGTTTCGCATTGTTGTGATGGAACAACTCCTTTACGACTAACGACCCTCTGGGCGTTTCTGGATGATGGATTCATTCAAACTGTTCAATTGCCGATAGTATACATTCGAATTGTTTGGTTCCTTGGCAGGAGCTGAAAAACATATCTTTAAAATCTCACCACAATGAGAGTATAATCTTCCTCTGATGCATGTCTGGTTTCGATGTTGTTTGAAGCGAATCATTAGTTCGGGACCAAGACAGTTTGCGCACCACATTGGTGTAAACAATCCACTTCTCATCACCCATTTATTGAGCATACGCGCCGTCAAATGAAGTTCTTTGAGTTCATGAGGAACACAAATTTCGAGGTTGCTTATGTATCCCAGTTTCTTTCCCTATTTTTGGGGCAGCTTTATATAAGATGTACTGTATATTTGCAACAAGCGTCGGGGAATCAAAACAAAAAAGAATGTCCCTATGAACATATAGTACGTCCTCCCGACGTTTGTTACAAATGTATAGGTACACTCTGTATATAAACATTCTCTTTTTTAACAAACAATGGTTTCACCTACATTCTTTGCAAAATTAAACTATTATGGTTACCTACAACAGTGTTACCATTCTAAACGTGAGATTTGAAATTATTTTTTTGTTCTTGCCAATTTATTTGTTGACTGCAATTTTAACCAAATGAAATAGAGAAGAAATGATTAATTTTGAATGATAAGTTAGTATATGCGATAACAATTAACAAAAAGCAGGAACAGGCATTGTTTGTGAATAATGTTGCAATTGTCCTTTCGAATAATTTCCCATCGCTCATTGCCTACTTTATGTGGATTTGTTACCTGTAAGTTCCTTTAATAAACTTGAAATGGGGATACCAGCACTCAGTATTTGTTCATAATTGATAGGAAACATGTTTAGGATTTGTGTCATGGACTTTAAGAGTATATGCGCAGTGGAAGTTTAGACTCAAATAATAAACACAGAGCATAACCTTGGCTAAGATTAATTAACAATATTTATTGCTGATAAGAGGGTTAATTTACTCTACAAAGCAAAATATTACTGAGTTGGGGCTAACGATCTCACTAACACGTGAGAAACAAAACGGAGCAATGTCCGTTCTCCCTTGGTCCCGTGAGGGACATACGTTGCGGCTTGGAATAAATTATCCAGCCGTTACAAACATAGATAGTTAGCACTTTTAAAAAAATTATAGCAGGGAAATGACGCTGGCAGCTTGGCTGGCAATACGTCTACTCTTCTCCGAACGCAGACGCTGCATAGCTACAGATAACGAGAAGAAAGAAACTGTTAATAAACCTGCCCAATAGGCCCTTCTCGCTCTTACTATAATTAGAACTATAACCAAGGCTAACATTAACTAATGGCACCCCCAACGCTACACACCCAGCGAGGCGTCTGAAATTTCTACAGAATAGAACGACGCTCGAGCGGGAGCAGAAATGCGAGGATTGCCAATTAGGAGGCTATTAAATAGAGTTTCGATACTTAATGCTAGAACCGAAACCTACCTTGTATATGGAACCAGGTCGCCTAGCTCCTCCTTCCAAACAACGTCATAAGTCCAGGGCGTAATCATCACCTGTGGCACGGTGGGGTCGATGCTGACACACCACTGACGAGGGAAGAGGGATGCCAAGTCGTGTAGGGAGAATCCAGCGGTGACCACTATCCAGCGATGTGGGTGGACGAGTCTCGGGGCAGCCGGAACCGATGCGACGAACGCTGGCTGACGCCGTTGAGATGACTCCCGTCTCGAAGGGGCTGACGTTTTCACCTTCGGCTGTGAATCACTCACGTTGACTCCGGAAGGCTCCTCGTCCAACGTGCGGTCGTTATAAAAAGTCCAGAGTTCTATCTTTGACTCCGAAGGCCTCTGAAAAAGTCTCCAACACATTAGTCCATGAGTAACGAGCACGAGCAGAACTGCAATACGCTAGCCGGCGAACGACCTTCTCTCTCGGGCCGTTTCTTCCTTTCACTTTTTCCGTGAGACCCAATTACCATCGGTCGTTCATGGAGAGCACGGACTTGCGACCTTTCATCTCGATTCCAAGCCTCCTCTCCTCGATTACCAAACTCCCGCCCGCTTTTCCGACGCGCGCGCCTTTTTCTGCGCCTCTTCCTGTTTCCTTTGGAACGACGCTTTTGCGTGCGGTCGCCAGGTAAAACTTTAATAATCTTTAACGTTTTGTCAATAGATGGCGACACCGTCTTTCCATCTTTGCTCTCCGATGTTGAGGCTCCATCGAGAGCAATGGCATTGCAAGTCACCGCCGAATGCGGTGACAATTAGGAGGATTGTGTTTTCCGGTCTTACCTTGTGCGGAACGAATAATTATTCATAGTCCACAATCCTTAATAGATATCTCCTTCGCTGTGTTTTAATAATGGAAATTTATACCGTAGCACGTTTCCTCTTATATTATTAATGCTGTATCAAGATCGAACTGCTATTTGGTTACAAGATTGCATAATAAAATAGATGCGAGCAGTTTTAAAACGATATTTAAAGTAATGATTTTACCTCTCAAGTAATATTCTACATAAAGACGAAAATCAAAATTACCACAACTTACACTTTCAACAAAATTATTTCATATTTTTCCCATTCATAATCGATTTTTTTATTTATATTGTTACGGAGCAAACACTTCTATTATTTAAAATACTCTTTTTAATAACCTCTTTATTTTAAGATAATATTTGCAAGACTTCGTTTTCATATTTTCTTAGATTTAAATATTAATTGTTATTACTATTAAAGAACAAAGTCTGGAACCCAAGTCCCAAAATAGGGTTAAGCCTGGTGAAAAAGGGAGAGGAAAAGTTACAAATTAGTATTTTGGTGCAGGGATTTCATTACTACGTGTAAGTTGTATGTTTAAAATTGTAGCTTTTTATAGGATAATGTATGTGTGAGTTTATATCCAATGATCTCAGGTTTTCATTTAGTCATTGTGGAATAATTCCGGTGGCAGAAAAGACGATAGGAATAATGTTAACGCTGTTGTAGGCAGGTATTTTACTTCGTAGATCTATACAGGGTGTTTCAAAATTATGTATAATAAATTTAGTGACATATTCTTCAGGTCAAAAGAAGACGAAAATGTTTAATAGCACTTTGTCTGGAAACGATTTGTTTGCGAGTAATCCAATATTATAGAGTAGGGAAGCACGGTAGTTAGCGGACGATATTTTAGCAGTTCCAGCGTTTCGACCCAACATTAGGTTGAGTGGTTTGTTCCATTTAAACCTACTTTAGGGTTGTTCCATTAGTTGTGTACGGTTGTTTCCATTACTGTAGTTTCACTACTGTACATCCACTAGGAATATCAATTTCAGAACGTTTGCGTGCTTTGACATACGCATTACGATTTACGTAAAAAAAAGTCATGTACACGTATTCCAGTGCAGAATACACTGACATGCACCTAATGTATGGTCTTGCGGACGGAAATGCTGTGGAAGCAAGAAGATTCTACCAAGAACGCTTTCCGAATAGACGTTTGCCAAATAACCGAACATTTGTATCTGTCGACAGACATTTGAGGGAGCGTGGTTCCTTTGGCCGTCAAACAGGACAAGGGCGGCTTGTAGCACATTCTCCGGATGAGGAACAGGCACAGGCACGGAACCCAACGGACTATCCACACCGACAACGATTTTGCCAATGGGCCACATACTTTTCACGGACGAAGGAAGGAATCGTAAATTCCCACAACCAGCACCATTGGGCAGATGCTAACCCGCATGTTACCAGAGCTCGAGCGCATCAAGAGCCTTTCTCCGTGAACATTTGGTGTGGAATTGTCGGAAATAACTTAATTGGCCCTTATGTGTTGCCGCCACGATTGACTGGGCGAACGTATCTTTTGTTTCTGCAGAATGCATTGCCAGAATTACTGGAAGATGTTCCACTTTTGATAAGATCTAACATGTGGTTCATGCATGATGGCGCTCCAGCACATTTCAGCCATGTTGTGCGAGCACACCTTAATGCTGCATACAGGAATCGGTGGATAGGTCGAGGTGGACCGGTAGCCAATGTGTATAAACCATAGCGTTGCCAGTTGTATATCCTGTAGAAATGTAGGTAGCGAGTGTTCCAAAAAATTTCGATACATCTCACCGGTAAGTCTTCTGGTAGTATAACCGATCCAATTAGCCAGTCACCCATAATTCTAGCACAAACATTCAATGAAAACATGTTGAAAACGGTTTTCACGTACTTCATGTGAAAGACTTTGCTCGTAAAACAAAGTGGCATTCCGAAAACCATTAAAGGGCAAAAGATTCTTAAAATAACCCAAAGAATCACCCTTTGAATTTTTTTCCGTATGTCTAGTAAACACCATGTATATGTATCTTCATTTTATTTATCTACATCTGAAATCTTATGATGTCAAACATTACTGCTCTGTGAAAATATAATTTCTGCGTTGTATCTTCACGATTTTTACAAAGCTAAGCTTATGTATCTTAGCTAGATGTTGATATGCAAACTGGGTGAGCAACCCTTTACTATCTTATTTCTTTGGAGCCATACAATGGACTTAAAATAGATTTTGACAGATTGAAAGTAGAACGCGAAAACTGCTTACGGAATAGAGAAAGGCTTAACCTTCCCCGTTCAGAGAGAGGCGGAAGTCTTAGTGATAGAATCACTTTACAAAATAAACCACTCATAGTTAGAGAAATTTTAACACGAAATAGTTCGCGTCACCAATGCACAAACTAATTTGCTTAGCTGATATAAAATAAACACCTTTAAATTTAATAAGTGTTTCGTAGTTGCACTGACTAGGGAACCATACAAACCTGTACCTCACAGTTTCACACCAAAATGAAATATGTTACTCACCTAAAGCTAATATTGATGCTTGCAAAATAAGAAGTCGCAATATTCAAAATAAACCGCCAAAATATACCAGAGTCAATAGAAGATATAGTCTTTCTGAAAGTATTGTTAATGTAAACTTTCGCGATACTAATGCCAACCGTTGAGCGCTTCTTGAATTGCACCTCGTAACCCGAGATTAGCTGTTTGCTGTTATTCATGCTCAACAGCTGGCGCATATATGGCAAAAGTCTATACATTGTAAACGATTGTTAACCAATGTTAAAAATTCGTAGCATTGTGGAAGTTAAGACCATACCTTCTACTGACTCTGGTCAACACCTCCTAAAGAGAAGGTCTGCGGGCAAAAGGTGTATACATTGCTACATCATCATCAAGCAACCAAATTTAGGGCTTATTATTGGTAGAAATACGATTAACAATAGCCGCTTGATGATGATGTAACAATGTATACATCTTTTGTCTGCAAGCAATTCTCTCTAGAAGGTGTTGCTCTGATCGTACTAAGACTCCATAACCAAACAAAGTCTATGGCCATGTACGCTCAATTTTTTTCGTTTTTGCGGTTTATTGTGAATTAGCAGAGGACCTGGCGTGTAGGTAAACAGAACAATCACAAAAAGTGAAATTATAACTCCCAATTGGTTAAATAATAACTCAATCAATACAACATAGAGCGAAGGGACTATCCATTCTACGAAAAATACGAAAAACAGGAATTCTAGGTGATATACTGGGACTTTATTTAAACTCTTCTTGACTTGTCTCAGATTAAAACAGTGTCCATCTTCACCACCGGGGAACATCACTGTATACTTTGGACCCAACTTTTTCTTGCTCTTGACGTAGAAGCTCGTATACCCTCTTGCTCTATTCGAAACTCCCGTTGTTCAGATGTTTCCAATGCCCGTATAGATTTTATTATTATAGCTCCAGAGTTTCTCTGACCAATACTCGTTCTTTCTGTTTCCTTTCCAGACATAAATTTTTGCCACTCGTCTGATAGGGAGTTCAAGGAAGACACGTGTGACTCCTTTGCCTCCTCAATAGACGCTGCCTTATTTATGTCCTGTCACTGCATCATCATTTTATGCTCATTATTAATAAATAATTCTTGGAAGCGAACGTTCAGTCATCGCATTATCAGTATCTCAGTTTCCAAAATATCACATTCACACGGAATACAGCCAAATTGTATTTTTATGAAAGTTTGGATCTGCTGTGCTACCAAATAAGCTGGGTGATAACCCCGGCGTGGCTCGGACTCTTTGTTGTTTTTTTATTAAATTTTGCAATATAAAGGCGGAATTTTGGTTAAGTGAAGGAGTTTCTTGATAAAACATTATCAAGAATTCGACCGATGAGATTTGCAGAAAATGCCACAAAACAGCCGAAACCATAATTGCTGATAGCTTTGGTTAAGTTTTTAGAATTTTGCGTTTTAAGTAATTTTCGATGTGTTTTTTACACTGCTTGACAATTGCTAAGGAACATTCGCATTCGGATGTTTAGGGGCGCTAGAAAATAATGCAGACGCGTCAAAACATTGGTTGCTACTCTGTTGGATTTGCATAATTTGAATAAAAGTCACGTGTCCAATGACTGTGATGACTGTGGTTCAGTGAACATCAGTAGCCGTGGAGTGTTAGGCCAAATACACGTGCAGGTGTTTTGCGAACATTACTGCAAATTTTCAGTCCCTCTATCACATATCGTCTGCGGAATGCCGCAGAGACGTCATTTGAGTGATTACGATTGTGGACGAGCTGTTGGACGGCTTGAGGCAGGGCAAAGTGTGACTGAAGTTGCGCGAGCAATGGGCGTTGTGAAAAGTGTCGTTTGAAAACTGCTGCTGCCACCAGAGGATCCGCTTTACGTGTGCATGGGGGTGATAGTCGAAGGAGCACAACCGCTCGGGAGGATCGTAGCATAGCCCTTTCAGCAAAAAGAGGAAGAAATCAGACAACCGCACAGATAGCCGCAGATCTTTCCGTTGCTACAGGCACTCATGTTTCTGCCAGAACCATTTCCCGTCGGTTGAATGATGTTGGGCTGTATGCACGGAAGCCTGTCAGATGCATTCCACTATCTCCGCTGCATCGACGGAAGAGATTAGAGTGGTGTAATGAGCACCGTGCTTTTTTTATTCTGACCGAACCGTAAGAAATACGAAGTTTTGCCTATAGATGGTGTTAGGGGTATGTCTCAGCTGTAATTGTGCCAAGCGATATGTCTACGTGATTTTGAGCTTGAGCTGTTTTTGTCACTCTTTGTGTTGGTCGTGTAGCGATTCTTGATATTAAAGCTGAAGAAAACTGCGGCTGAAACCCACAGAGTGTTGAAGGAGGCTTTTGGTGAACAAGCTTTAGGCCAAACCCAAACATTTTAGTGGTTTCAGCGTTTCAAAGATGGTCGGGAGTTTGTGGAAGACGACAAGTATTTTGGTCGACCGTCAACAAGCACAATTCTGGAAATAATCACGAAAGTGCGTGACCTGATCCAAGAGGACCGAAGCCAGACCATCCACGATGTTTGTGTTTGCCTTGGACTGTCATACGGGACGTTTTGAGACGACTGAGGGAAAACGTGAGGCGCAAAAGGCCAGAGATATGGAAGAAGAAAGACTGGCTGCTCCATCACGACAATGCTCCGGCGCACACATCGCTCGCTTTGAAGGACTTTCTCAACAAAAACATGACCGCTGTTCCCTGGCTCCCTGTGATTTCTACTGCTTCCGAAAATTGAAATTGCGTTTAAAAGAGCGGCGATTTGACTCCATTGAAATGATCCAAGCGGAATCGCAACAAGTGTTAAACATGCTCCAACCTGGGAACTTCCAGGAGTACTTCCAGAAGTGGGAACATCCAGGAGACTATTTTGAAGGTGATGATGGAAATTAAAAGATCGGTTAAGTTCCATATTTTATAGAGGTACATTTCGGGAAATTTTGGGTAGCACCTCGTAATTTAAACATCTGAGGTATGGTGTGTAATAAATCCTCAATGAACATTCTTGAGTTATTCTTTAAAAAAAAATCTTCTCGAATGTGAAGAGATCGTTAAAACAAATAATAAAAAATTGTCACATGAAGCATTGGTTAAACGATTTGTCAATAAACTCAGAGAAAGAAAATGTTACCAAATCTGCGCTGTTAAACAATTATTCAAACTCAAATCATACTGTCACATGGAATATTTGTAAACGACGGTTACTCAAAAATTTAAAGTTTTGAATTTTTTTAATTAAATTTTTGCATCACTAAACATCTTTTTAATTAATTAATTTTATTACAAATATCAAAAATAAAAAAACAATTTCAGAAGGTTAATATTTGGAATAAATGAGACGTTTTCTTTCGTCGAGAGCGGCTGGTAGGATGATCAAGGAAGCGACTGCGAATGAAGTAGATCCTTTCTAAGTGGAGAGAAATAAGACGCGCAAGTTTAACTTGAAAACAACACAAATAACGAAGAGCAATTCTTACTATGTTGATTCCCTGTTGATCACGCAGCCTAATCCTTCAGTAAAGAAAGCTCTTACTCCCCAAGGGTAAATGACAGTAATTAACCGAAAACTGTTTGGACACATCGTTTAAATTAGTACTTGTGATGTGTTAGCCAGATGCCACGTGATTTCCAGCCGAAAATGAAAACTAGGAGTAACGAAAATGAAGAGTCGCGGGTTCGAAAGTTTCGAAGGAGAATCTTGCATAAGAAAAAAATTTCGAGCCGACCCGTACTCGAGTGAGTGAACTCGCCGCGGAGAAGGTGACGGGTTCGAGGCCAAGCGAGAGGAGAAGAGAAGGACAGAAACGACGTGAAGCTTCTTTAAAAAGATGGAATAGCGGAGTCAGAGGATTTAAATCTATGGCCTTCTGTGGACAGCAGCTTTCGTGCGTTGAAAGGCAGTACTACTGACAGTTGAAACCAATGCATTGAAACTGTTGTTGAAACTACAAATAAGCTAAATAGTTTAAGCGATTTTCGTAATGGGAGGATGGAACCTACGGACCCTGATAATATTTCTCTAAGTCTTACCTGTGTGCAAGGAACTCCAATATCCGTTATTAGTGACTATGATTCCCGCCCGAATTTTGCTAAAAATAATTTTTGCTTTTTCATTTCCAAAGCAACGGAAGCTCTGATTCTTTGTTCTACAGTAACGAGATCTGTACACCTTTAAGGGGGAATGGGAATGCTCCCGACTGTGACATTTTCTACGAGGAAAAAATTATCAAGTCGAGTAATTGCGGTAATGTAGACTTTTTTTTGTTTATTTGCGGAGCCCTTTAAGCCCTGTAATCAACAGTTCGAGTACGCCAAATGTTATCCTATTACGAGGCATTGAAGTAAGAGATTCTGCCGATGGAATTTTTCCTTTTGGACTGACGGCATATTCATTTCGTTTCTCACGCTCATGAATCGCGGCTTTACCGTTGACTTGCTGTGTTTATCGTAATTTGGTATTTGATTTGGACTCTAAACGGTAATGCTTGTTGCTATCTGATATATTCTACTACCATTATAGTTTAGGAATTTAGGCCTGATTGCATATTGAGAGCCTTATAACTAATGTGTATTGTAGAGCCAGTAAATTAATTGCTAGCGGCCTACTAAAATGGGCATTTAACGTTGTTTTCTTTTTCTGTTCTTATTTCTATGGACGGGCTGGATTTCTTATTGAAGCCTGGGAGTTTATTAGGACCGATAGGTACTTATGTTTTCACAATGTGCGTCCGTCCGTCTGTCTGTTGGTGCTCTAGCTTTCGAACGCTTCCGAATTTTCGACTTCTGTTTTCGCCATTCGACAACTTAGGGAAATCGGAAGACTGAGTTCGTTGGTGGAAAAAATCGGTGAACTACTTCCGGTTCAAAAGGTCAAAAATAATATAGGGGACCAAGTTTTTCACTATACAATTCCATGTATAAATGGCCTGTGCACTGCCAAATGGCAGAGAAAAGGCTTGTAAATTATAGTGCCCGGCACGAAAGAAAAGGAAACTGGCGCATGCGTAAATGAAAAAACCTCGTTCAACCAATCAGGAACGACAAGAAATGGGTTATTACTTATTCCTGGCATCAGTAATAAGTAATGCCCCGTTTCCTTTCCGTTTTTGAGTGATTGAATGAATTTTTTTTCATTTACGCAACGGCCAGTTTCCTTTTTCTTTCGTGCTGGGCTCTATAAGTGAAAACACGTGATGGTCTTCCTTATTGGTTTAGTGGTACCATTATGGTTCATTGGAACTTTCAAAACTGAAATATGGCATGTAATATATCAAACGATTTGGAATGATGTGTCATGAATGAATATAACGTAAAATTAATGATAGTCGAAATTGGTTCCAAGGCACCTGGTTTAGTGGACCCATTATGGTTCATGGGAACTTTCAATGCTAAAATATGACATGTAATATATCAAACGACTTGGAATGATGTGTCATGAATGAATATAACGTAAACTTAATGATAATCTAATTTGGTTCCATGATTCATGTTTTAATGATACCATTATGAAACTATTGGAAACTTTCAATGCTAAGATATGGCATGTAATTACTTATACCTTATATTATCAATAGTTAGTTTGCGTTAGGCAAATTTTAACAGTAGCTAGTAGCTAATCATTCCTTCAATGGTACATGTTTACGTAGAAAAGCGTTGGCAATAGTTTATGAAGAAAGAATTGACCCTTACACAGAGCGCTTCAACAATTAACGCTTATTTCATTAAATAGGAATGCTTACAAATTAAAGGATTCGTATATGTTCTAATCTATAGAGAATTGCTACTTTCTCCATTTAACTTTTCAAGTAGTTTTATTCAGTTTGAACTATACATTTCTCTTAAAAGTACGCCTTGCTTAGCAACCAGAGGCTTCCTTAGCAACCTCATCTAATTCTTAACAACGAAAGGCTTTTTTACAAATCAAATGCTTTCCTTTTCGTTCTCGTATGCTTTAAAATCCTATCGGTCCTGGGCATTTCGGTTGCCTGACTTGTATAAATTTGCTTTAAAATACGTAAAAAAATACATGTGATGAATCTAGTTAGACCATTTTCGTCTGTAAATCCACTGCTAGTAACACGAATAAGCGCAGATTTTCTGCTGCAAGCTCGTTAACGGGTAAGCTTGGCCTTGTTTATGTTTGCTATTATTTATATATCCTAGGAACTTTTCACTTTGGCGTTCCATAACCTGATCGTCTTCTATCGTTTACCTGGATACGTCAGGAAAAATACTTTCATGCGCCACGTCTTCAGTGTTCAGCAAGCAAAAATCTGTGCTACGAGACCTGTGTTATTCATCTGTCCGTTTGCCTTAAATAAGGATTATAGTTTTATACGCTTCCACAAGCTATCTATTTATATACATTAACTGAATTCCAATTAATTACTTGATGCTTTTCATTCATTTAGCTGGTAAGAGGACCAGCTTTGTAAATATTTTGTTTAAGTCATTCGATTATTATATAGAATAAACTTTACACTTGCACCTTTCTCTGTTCTACTTTACCAGATGACACCAGCATCCGACAAGCACTTAAAGAAACTGGAAAATAATTATAATTCGACAAAACTAGAAGAAAAAAATCATTCATATTACCAACTGAGAAAAATCCGTGTGATGATACCGAAAGAGAAGAGGACACATCGGGAGTAATTGAAAAGCTTACAACTGCTAGGGCTTACAGTCCGGGTAAATTTTCCTCTTCGAACGAATCGTCCGGCCGAGGTTCCAAAACTCCAGATATTGTGCTGGTTAAAAGAGAATTATTGGACAAATAGTTATTACTGGTAATTATGTTCTTTTCTAAAGACCAGCTATTCGCTGAGAAAACTTCAGCTAGTCTTTCATCGATTCCCATGAACTTGCAAAAGTCATCTCTTGAGCATGAGGAGGATTCCAACATCCAGGCAGTCGTGGGAGAACATATCGGAGGCTCACTTCGGAACGATGGCTCTATCATTTCTCTTTATCTAGCAAAATCGCGTCTTCTTATGTGATTTGTCGCCCGAGATTTTACTTTTCCCTGTGACACATACGTAGTAAAAATATTTTTACATTAGGAAGAGGAATCGTTAGAATGAATATTGTTGTTAGCATATTGAATAAGACTGTTTTGTGTTTTCAGTTCCCAAAAACAATGAAATGCATCTTCACTCTCTCCCTTTGTCATATAAATTTAATTTTTCTTAACAATGATTTTGTTATTCACGAATTGATTCACTATTTATGAAGGAATCGATAAAATTAAATAATTGGGGAAAAATATCAACGAAATTAGATCAAGAAAAGATTGACGCCTCTAAATTTATACAGCACTAACGAAATTTGAAAGGAAAAAAAACAGAATAAGGCAAGATGAATTCTTTCTCGTTGAGAAAAAAATCAAGGAGAAAAATTGGAGAAAAAAAAATCTAAAATTTCCCAGGATTTGGCAGCTTCCGATACTTGCGTCCCCAATCACAGAAAAGGAGCGAGTTAAATTTTAGAAGAAATCAACAATAATACCAATAAAAGAAACTTGATGGCAGATGACACACTGGCTTCGAAACTCGAATCCATCAGCGGCAAGAGAAATTGGAGAGGAGGAAGAGAGCAATTTGGAAAGAAAAGATTCGAAAATGCCACGTTCGAGAGAGAAACAGCTGACAGCAGATTTGCAAAATGAGCGTTCCGTCTGAGCCGAAGCCGAAGAGAATCCATGGAGCGCAAAAACACACCGCGCCCCGATTAGATATATAAAAAAAGAAGGAAAAAATACACTCGTGCCTAAAATAAAGGGGAGCGAAAAACTCAGCGATGCCAAGCCCGTGATTTATGAATAGATGTACAACATCCAGTTGTATTTTGCTTTCTATTTATGTTTATGTCGGCAGCCGGCTTTCCTATTTAAATGATCCATCTTTTTAAAGACTTCTAAAAAGTAATCTGCAAAATATCTTAATGATTCTCTTGTGAATATTTAGGCAATGGACATCAGCAAATAACCATGATAATAGAGATATACAGAAAAACTGTATACTTAATAAGATAATGTTATATTTATAGAGTACGTGTACAGGGCATTTGTAATTAAACTCAAAGTACTCAGATCCATCTTCTATGGAGGCGCTGGGAACTTTTTTTTTTCCTTTCTGATACCAGTTCGTGCCCAGTAGACCAGATGGCGGAGTTCGCTTGCGTTCTGCCTTTGATTGGTCGTGAGTTGAATTACTTTTTGTTTACTTTATACTTTATTCATGGAGAAAAGAGACTCGCTTAGTTTGTTTTGACTCGTTACGGGATACGAGTAATCGTTGAGCATATGTACATTGTACGCTTGAACAAAACAGATGCCACTTAATTGTACACTTCCGAACTGCAATCTAACGGGAATGAACAAACGAACATAGTAACAGTAAATAAAAAATATAGCAAACAGTAAATGGATAAATATCAATCTCATGGGAAGGTAGTGCAAGCACAATCATAACCGTTTCGTTTCCATGGACACAGTGTAACCAATCCAGTGAACGCGATTAAAAATCTTGGCTTTGCACGCTATCTGGCATCCTGGGCTCATACCACAAATTTGAACGGCGATGATTGCCTAAGGATTGTTAAAAGCGTGAGTTTTTTTTTCAGTGGCGCCCTCGGACGATTTGCGTGGTCATTAGATTTTTCGACGTCGCTTTTTTAAAAAAAATTGAAGGCGTGTTGACCTAACCCTTTTACAGGAGTTGCTTTTAGATGACCCCCAACTTGTATGTTTAAGCCCATCTAAATCTATAATCTACACCAATCTTTCTTCTTACTCAGACAACCTTACTGTTCACACTGTTGGTTCCATCTATAGTTTGATCTCACAGCCGAAACGGCACCAAATTTGGTAGGAGGACTAATGACAGGAAGAAGGATTTCGCGAAAAAATATTGTTGTTCCAAACATCGCCGACAGGGGAAAAGATGGCGCTGAGGAGTGTAAAAAAGAATAATAAAGAACAGACAAATGAATAGCAAGACGAAATTGAAGCGGAACATCACATTTTATCAGCGTGGACATCGACCACCTGAATGCTTACATGCCTGTTTCTTCAAACTTCTGAATCATGAATTTCAATGTATTAATTCAGAGAAGGTCTTTACGAGGGTGTGACGTGTTCTAAACTCATGAAGAGCAGCATCTGCCTTAGACTGAAGATAGGACATTTGTGGTAAGAAGCTGCTTCCTTTTCTATCATTTGTACCTTGATGAAGGCAGGAATAAAGTCGAAACCGGTTTGTATCTTTTTTTTTTCCAAACATGCTATACTTAAGACCACAATCCGTTATGAAGATAAAACAACTTCACAAATAACACTGGCTGAGGTAACGTAAGGTACATGTTGAGTTAAGCAGGTTTTCGGAATGTCTTTCGGAGCTATCCCCATGTCTTTACAGCCCGAATTACTGGCGCTGTTGTTACCTACGAAGTGGAGAATTTGCATTATGGATTTTTACCTGCGTTTCATGCATAGTCTCGGGCTATGTAGGGTATAACAGCGTCACCTTTTCCCCTATCGGCGACGTTTGGAACTATAATTTTTTGTCGCGGAATCCTTCTTCCCATGTTGTTATTATCCTCCTTACCAAATTAGGTGCTATTCCAGTAACAGATGCCTCTGAGTACTGCCAGTTTAATTACGAATGCCCTGTGTTGTTAGACCAGGATGTGAGACCCCCATTGGAGTCTATTCACCCTGGTAGGGAGGAGGGGGGAGTGAATAAGAGGTGTGAAATTTCGTCCCTACTGCATCGTATTTTTATCTTCTATTAGTCTGATAGTCAAATTATTATTCATGGAAAATAATAACATTGTATTATGAAAAAGCGACTCGTAATCATTTAAGAAAGTTGCTTATGTAAAGATGGATTCGCTCATTTCGCACATCCCATTCTTGGTCTGACAGTATATCAATGGATAAAAAAATTCCATGATTTTATTGTAAAAAAATTCCATGATTTTATTTTATGGTTTCTCGTAACTATCAAATTTACATGATTTTTTTGTGTGATTAGCAATTGTCTTCAGCTACTAGATGACTATCAATTCAAGACTATCGTTAAACATTGGCTAAAAAGCTGTTTATTTTATCTTTTGCACAGGAAAATACGCTGCAATAATCAAGTGGGGAGCAGCAAGTGAGAGTTACAATAACTTTGGCGATATGCTTAAAATATATCACAGTTCTTTTGTCATCCAATGCAACATTTGTCCTTATACCCCAACGCTGCAAGAAAAATACTAATCAAACTGCGTTATTCTTTTGTGTATACCTGCATTTTATATTGTTCAAGACAAATAGTTTCAATTAATTATTCAAAGCCTTGACTATAAATGTCAAGCTAGTCAATAGAATTTTTGGAACCCTACCCTCATTCTTTGGAAGAGTTTTCCAAAAACCGCTTTTTCTGTAATTCTTTGAGTTTTTAGTTACATTATTTCTCACATTATTTTTATTTAAATATATAAATACTACGAGGGTTGGGGCAAAAGTCATGGCAACTATTTTTTTTCTTGAAGATACCAGTCCGGTTGGAAAATGTGACATATACAGACGAAAGGACAAGGTGTTAACTACATGTGTGGACAATGAATAGCACTGGAATATCATAACACGCTAATTTATTACGGTAGTATACAGGGCAATATACAAAGTTGATATGACAAAACTGGGCCTAAAGACCCTCAAAGTAGTCCCCTGCTACTGTCACCACACGCTGCCAACTATGTGGGAGGCGCTGAATACCATCAGCCTCACGACCGGTCGTCCCGAACGTTGCTCATTACTGGTTGACACACGTCCTTGCTGAAACTTTCCTACCCACCGTGCTACTATACGGTATGGTAGGGCATTATTCCCAAGGGCTTCCACTAATTCACTGTGACATTCCATCGCATTTCTCCCTCGGAGAACGGCTATTTTGATGTAAACGCGCTGCTCAACACGGTTTACTTCCATCTCGCACGACACTCACCAACTGACTGATTTCACAGCCCTCGCTGCGCTACTACCAGCTATCACAGAGCCATCTGCTGTTCTGCATACACACTATGCCTGTAGAACTTCCACACGACACATATATTGTGATCCGTTCACAGATCTACAAGAAAAAAAAATAGTTGCCATGACTTATGCCCCAACCCTCGTAGATTAAGCCTGATTTATGCTTCGGAACGACTTGAACCTTTTTTTAAATGCTTTTGAAAAATGTTTCGTATTAATTACTGCGTGGAAACTGTAAGAATAACATGTTTTCTTGTAAACCTCATTTTGTTATGAGTAAGTTTGTTATTTTTCTACCTCAGGTCAAGTTTTAGATTCATAGATGTTAAATTCTGAGTCAATTGTACTTTGAAGAAATTTATATTAGATGCATTAATTTATAGATTCAGTGATTTGAGCCAGCTAAATCTGGGTTGTTTTTTGACTTTATTATAAAAATAATGTGCTGTGGAATCTTTAAAGAAGAATTATCTATTTAATTAAAAGCATAGGTTTATTATTTTCCTAAATTTTCATGGCGATAATCTTATCCACTTTAAACCATAGTTTATGATCCCACGATTTTAAATGCTTGAATGATCATATGGTTATCAAAGTTTGATGAAGATTATTAAGCAACTTTAAATGAAAACGACTCTAACTTCAAAGTAAATTGGGTTATCATGTGGAAAATGAATTACCATTATGAATATCGGTTTATTCATATAGAAGAAGCAGATTTCAAATATTTATTTCAAAGTAAACTGTTAAAAAAGAGAAACTCATCCCGCCCCCTAGAGGTTCTAGTCAATGCCATACAGCGACGCTGTTTCTTGTTTATAGAAATAAAAAATTTGTGCCGAGGACAATCGATGTTTTACCGTTTGCATATGCAAACATTTTCTACAAATTTTTTATTCCACTTATAACTGCCTAGGACGAGGAGACTGTTTGTTGAACAAATGCCACGTTACATTTGAACAAATGATTCGCACATCGCAAACTGCACCACACAAACGACTGCTACTGTTGCGTCGCTATTTTCCTATACAGGGTGTTTCATAATTGGTGTCCCGTCTTTAGGTCCAAATAACGACTCAAGGGGAACAGATTGGGGGAAAATGAATATTGATTATTTGGTTTTAATGTCCCCTAATTCTAAATAAAAATATTTCGCGTCCCTGGGGGTGAAGGGGTAATTTTTGAAAATTTTAATTTTGTAGGGGTAGGGGTCAGACACCATGTGTTATTTAGAAAGTTGTAGAGCATCATGTAAAATGTGGGTTTAGAAAAAAACCCGGTGAAAAAATCTCATTCCCTGCCCTTTATCGAGTGGGTAAAGTGAAAGGTATGGCTAGCTAATGTAGACAAAAACAGAAAAACTCATTTCCCATTTCCCATGTACAGTTTTCAAATTTCATAATGTTTTTCCTGGGGGGAAAAGCCCGGTCGAGTTTATTAGCTTTTCAGGGTAACGACTCATTCATTCTCATTAATTTTCCAAATGTAGGCCCTACTATTTTCTAATAAGTATGGTTTTTGTCCACATCGGCTAGCCATACCTTTCACTTTACCCACTCGATAAAGGGGGCAGGGCATAAGATTTTTTCAGCGGGTTTTTTGCTAAACCCACATTTTACATGATGCTCTACAACTTTCTAAATAACACATGGGGTCTAACCCCTACCCCTACAAAATTAAAATTTTCAAAATTTACCCCTTCACTCCCAGGGACGCGAAATGTTTTTATTCGGAATTAGTGGACATCAAAACCAAATAATTAATATTCATTTCCCCCCCAACTGTTCCCCTTGAGCCGTTATTTGGACCTAAAGACGGGACACCAATTATGAAACACCCTGTGTACAAGAAACATAGCCTGCGTGTGGCATTGAATGGGACTTGTAGGTGGGGTTTAAAGACTTTCAACGTTCCTCTATCAAGTGATATGCGGAAAATTTGCCTTTTCAAGTTTGAATGAAATTAATATTTGAATCCCTGTGTTATGCATATTGTGCACAGAAATACGTTTTAGGGTGTTAGAAATATGTATAAATTTGAGTTTTATAAAAAATTGCAAAAACAATTTTGAATTTAAAAAATTAACTATAACATAATTAAATGATTTATGTTATGAAAAAATTTCATTAACGAATTATCCAATCTAATATCCAGATTAGCAAAAATTGTTTGAGGAATGGAATTAAAAATATGTTTTTAAAAAAATCAAGAGTTATGATAAAATTGTTTGAGGAAATGGAAAAAACATAAGTTTTTAAGCCATTTTGGAAATAGTTAATTGAATACAAGATTAAACAGAGTATAAAAAACCGACTTAATTGAAAGCTTTCACTATCGCCTAGCTATATCAGTCCATATCTTGAAAACTACTGAACCGATTTTTATGAAACTTGGATTTATCCATAAATTGAAAGATACTTAATCCAATAAAAAAAAGAATTATTGCAATTCGATTTCTATTTCTGAAAAATACGTGGAAATACTACATACATACACACGGTTATGAAATTTGGCATACTTGTTTAGAAGCCCAAATAGACTAACATATATAAATATTGTGCAATTCCAACAATCTATATATATAAAAGAAGAAACTCACTGAGTGAGTGATCAACGCACAGTCCAAACCATAAGGCCTAGAAACTTGAAATTTTGTACACAGGTTCTTTACAAAATGTAAGTGAGCACTAAGAAGGGGTTTTTTGAAATT
>JAHWFO010104687.1:2081189-2144923 GCA_023313115.1 Rhysida immarginata
TACACAGGTTCTTTACAAAATGTAAGTGAGCACTAAGAAGGGGTTTTCTGAAATTCAACCCCTACGGGGGGGCGGGGGGAAGGGGGGTTGAAAGTTTAACACATTAACTGGTGTTGCACTACAAACATAACACATTTACTGGTGTGGCACTACATAATTAACCATATTAACCTCTTTTAGGGAGGGGGTAACGAATTATTAATAGCGAGCATAAATATGATTATGCAATGACAGGACACAGATAAGGCAGTGTTTATCGAGGAGGCTAAAAATCACACGGGTCTCCCTTGAGCTCCCTAAAAACATCCATACGACTGGCAAAAACGTTTGTGTTTGGCAAAAAAGAGAAAAAATGAATATTGATCAGTGAAATTTGCAACAGAAAGATAAAAAGCTATCCGGGCATTGGAAACATCTGAACAACGGAAGCTTTGCTAGAGCAGGAGGGTATAAGAGTTTCTACGTCAAGGGCAAGGGAAATTTTAAAAGATAGGTCTAATGCAGGGCTGTCCAATTTCTGTCCGCGGGCAGCGCCCGTGCACGCGGGTAATTTTCCTTACCCCCTATTGTACATTACGTTGATCAGTTCCTTAAAGTCGAGTTGCTAATTAACAATTCGACATTGTAAAAAAAAAAAACCGAGGCATCTTACCATTTTATTTCCTATCTTTTAATGTGACAATTTTCTCGATGTCAGGTAGAAATATATTTTAAGAGCTTCTACGTCAAGGGCAAGGGAAATTTTAAAAGATAGGTCTAAAGTATCCAGTGATGCTCTCCGGGGGTGAAGATGGATAACATTTTAATCTGAGACAGAACAACAAGAGGTAAGTAAAGTCTCGAGCAAAGTGTGCAATATAAGTAGGTTCATTAAGAATGATGGTTCCATCCCACCTCTGAGAATTATAAAACAAAATTGAATTTGTAACAATACGTAGAATTCCTATTGTTCGGGCTTTACTTAGAAGTTAACATTTTCTAGAAAATATTTAATAATGATCAGTAACTGGAGATAATGGAGAGTTTGCAGACTATTGAGAAATAGTGAAAGTTGACAGAGGATGCAGTCCCTTCGTTCGAGCTACAGTTGACGACATAATTGATAACAAAGCACACATGAACTCAACTCTTTAAACCAACAATCATATGTCCTATAATAATCTTTCGAAGGATTATAACAATAATTCATATCTATCGAAATGCCAGCGAAGAAATGAATGAGTATTGGGCAAAGATGACAAAAAGTTATCCGGGCATCAGAATCATCTGAACAACTGCTTCGTGTATAGACGGAAACTGTGGAATTACTGAAAACAAATTTATTATTTAACTTCATGACGTTGTTCTGTTTAACCTACAACTGTAATTATCTCGGGCAACGCCGGGTGCCTCTGCTAGTATTACATACATACGCATCGAATTGATAACCTACTTTTTTGAAGTCGGTTAAATGCAATAGGAATAAATTAAACAGATCAATGCTGTCGTCTCATCAGTAATGATCGAAGAGATCAACATGAGAATCTAGAAATCAGTTGACTACAAAGACAAACTGGATAAAACAGATTAGTAGTAACCTATAAATTCTTATAAGAGTAATAATGAAATCCTCAAATGATCAGCTGCATCGGGAAAAATATATGAGGGACAGTCAATTGTTCCCGGAATTCCTCAACAGACGGCGAACGAGCGATAAGATAGCGTTCTCACTTTTGTGAAAAGGAAAACGGCATATTTGCTCGCAGGCGCAATAAGGCTTAACAAAAATTAAGCAAAAACTGCGGAATGAAGCAATCAAAAAAGGTGGAACCTCTAATCCACAAAGAGAAATGTAGAAAAACAGCATCGCCTTGTGGAATAGTGTTTCCCCCTTTTTGGTTGTTCCATTTCACAGTTTTTGCTTACTTTTTGTTCAGTATGGCTTCTCGGCCCATATTGAATTTATTTTTTAATTTCCCCTTATGGATTAGAAGTTCCCTCTTTTCCCCTTATGGAAGTTCCCTCTTTTTGGCAATAAGGCTTGACAGGTTTCTGTATGCCGTTTCGTTAGTTATGTTTGAAGTAGATCGTTCGTCGCATTCTTTCACATAGACGGTTGGGTGCACCATGAGTTCGTACCGCCTGGACAGACTGGTACGGGCCATTTCTAAGTGCAAGTTTTGCGGAGTTTGCGCGATGCGGTTTGGAGGAAGCGGTGCGACAAGTGGCAGGGACAGTGGTTTCTACATCACGATAACGCGCGGAGTCACACATCGCATGTCGTGCAGCAATTCCTCGTTAACAAAAACATTCCTGTCAACCCACCGTACTCTCCGGATCTCGCTCCTAGTGAATTTTGACTGTTCCCGACTCTGAAAATGGACCTAAAAGGAAAACCAATTTGAATGCGACGGCCGAGCACCTGAAAATCCACACGAAGCCTACCACAGATGCTTCCAAGAATGGCAGAATCGATGGATCAAGTGTGTGTGCTCGCAAGTGCGCTATTTTGAAGGAAATTAGGTAAGCTTTGCCAAATGTCCAACTATTAGAATGCTATACCGTCATTCCGGGAACATTTTGGCTGCCCCTCGTATATAAAGAGCATAGCAATGAACTAATGACTAAAGAGCAATCATTGATGCTTTGTTTGGCTTGTGAGATGACATCAATGAACTATGTATCAAAGTACTACATCTGAAGCGCAATGACTTGATCCGGGGAAAATAATCTGGGTGACAAAGTGGAGAAAATAATCGCCTCTTGCGAACGATCTATCTTGATTTACAGACAAAGCTTAAATAAATAAATAAATAAATAAATAAATAAATAAAACGAGCATATCGGCACCGCCTGAAAATAAAATTTTCTGAACACTCCTCTTGAAATAAATGGCTATTCTTCAACGAGAATACATTATTTCAAATAAAAACATGAAAATTATTATCAGCGAAGTACGATATTTTTTTATTATTATTGAGTTTTCACTCCATAAAAAACTATTAAACACATGCTAAATTCAAAACACTTATTTAAATTTTGCATCATGCAGTAAAAGAGAAGGAAAGCCTTACATAAATGTGTCAAAATATCTGTTCAAGGCTTTTAAAGACCTTTTAATTGTAAAGCCCTTTTAATTGCAAAGACCTTTTGTATTTACTACTGAATTTCTCATTTGGTGGAGAAGACCGGCTAGTTGTGGAAATGCGCGTTATTCGTTAATAGTAAACATTATTTTCTTGTAGTAAAGCAATTTCCTTGGTTAATTTTTTTCTTTACAGTAGTATTATATTGAAGATGTACAGTGTATAATGTTTAAAAATGTAAATTATTCAATTGATGATTTATTTTTTATTAAAATTTTAAATGTAATACGTTACCAATTTAATTCTTAAAACTGTGAATTGCTATGGCCTAACTTTGTAAATCGTTTTGAGTAATGATAAAATGCTTACCCGTTATTTAAGAAGCTTAGCAAGTTGAAACTTGATAATTGCATAAATTAGTAACGATTTATTATGCAAAAGTTAAGCCTTTAAAGAAAAACAATTCCTTGCATCCTTGAAAGCTCAAAATCAATATTAGTTCTGCGCACCTTTATCATTGTTAGCACAATGAAGAGAGAGAAAATCTTTTATTAGTAAATGATAGAAAATTATAAATCATTAAGATTGGGCGTCTTTCAACAATTTGTTTAAAAATGCCATCTAAATGCTCTCTTCAATATGAAAAATAATTTTTAAGTCTCTTATAAATTTGACTTATCACATACGCATTTAAATTGTCATAACTCTTTCGGAGAAATAGTAAGTGAATGGATAGTCTTCGCCAGATTTATCATTTTCATAATAAAGAAAAAAGATTCTAAGTAATGACGTTTGGAAATTTTTTCCTCTGTAATTGCTTGCTTGTGAAATATTGGAATTGTCAGCAACCGGTTTTTCTTGGTCAGCATTTAAGTAGGCGCCAGCGCCTTTTCCCTTCTCTGGGCATAAATTTACTTTTAAAAACACGCACGACGAAAATATTTTCCCCTATTCACGAAATTCCTTTAAAAAGTTACCTCGAGTTTGCATTATTGCGGAAAATGCCATTCATAAATAGAATAGTTCAAATTTTGTACAATTATTCTCATTATTAAAAAAAAGGAAAGAGGCTTTCAAAGCACATTAAAGTTTTTCGTTGCATGTTTGTGATTTTCAAAATGCATCTCGTTATAGCATAATTTGGAAGACCCCTATGTAAAATTATTTTTTTTTCTGAATTTGAAGCTAAATCATAATTTGTGTCTTCTTTAGTTTAATTAGATATAAGAGCAATCCGGTAAGTTTCAAATGGATTGATGATTCGAAAATGGTTGTTAGAATGGGGAAAAGTGGACTAGGAGGTGAATTGTTTTCACTGCTTTGCACAATTAACTATAACAAAGCAAATTCCAAACAAAGTGTATAACCATGTATACTACTAATTAACAAAATATTAGAGGTAGTAATGATGGGAAGTTTAAATCGGCACTTCTTCCATTCGCTCAGAATGGAAATTACCCACAGCAAACTGATGCAGTATATAAGGAAACATCAACTTTCCTAAAAGTGCCTCGTAAACTACAATCATGGATAAATGTGATGATGGATTTTGATCTTAGTTAGTGCAAGACAATTTGGTCATCCTATCGCCCAGTATTGGTAATAAAATACACAATATTTTTTATAGTAAATTAATATTTTGTAGAGAAGCCTTTTGCTCTAACAACAGCAGTTACTCTTTTTGGTAAAGTAAGCACTAGGCGTCAACATTTGCGAAGTATGGCCTGCCACTCTCGAATCAAAATATGTGTCAGTGATCCTTTAAGGTTATTGGTGCTTCCTAATCTTGCGTTTCAGTATCGCCCAAAGATGTTCAATGGAATTGAGGTCCGGTAACTGAGGAGGTAATCCTAGAGCTCAACCTCATTATCTAAGAATTACTTTTTTGACAATTGTGGCTTGTGACACGGCGCTTTGTCTTTCCAGAAATGACGCTATTTATTAAAAAACAGTTCTATTAAAAGACACCCATTATTTGGGTGTATTTTCTTGAATCCATTAATGAAGTCACGGAGTGCGTGCGCAATCTGCGACTGCTGCTACAATGTCGTCACTGTTACTATGCTTGTTGTGAGAGTCGGCGCAGAGATTTACTGGGACTTAGCAACATTTTCTCCTGGATCTCAAGCACTTTCTCCTCCGGTGTGGCGGGGTGGCCTGATCGTGGTGCATCCAACACAGTTCCACTTGCACGGAACTTGTCGAATAAGCTCTGTACTGCATTCTGATGAGGCATAGGTACAACAGGGAACGTCTCTTGAAGCAGCTTCCAAACCTCCTCTGTGTATTTGCCAGCGTTCCGAAACACATTCTCCACTAGGAACACACGCTGTTCCGTTGTCAGCACCATTTTGCTATTACCGCCCTCTGTACACGTTTCCATGCACTACTGCACAGCAACGTTTGAATCCCCCTATATTTCTCGTTGGCTTCGGGTGGTGCTATTATACAGAAGTAAGTTCAATGTCACAATCTTAGTGTTTCAACAGTACATTATTGAAGTCATGTTCAGGCCTGGTAGTTTTCTAGAAGGCCGTGATATAGCTCGCTACTTTCTCTGGAAAGATTACCGATGTAAAACCAGCTTTAGACACAGTCTTTGTTTATGTTTTCAGTTTAGTGTGCCGATTCTTAACATATACATAATTGTTGGTTCGAGTCAAAAGAAGTTATACCATAGCCTAATGATGAAATATCTGCCCAGTCTTGTTTCAAAATGTCTCAACCCTAGCAGCTGATTAACTCTGCACCCAAATCTTTGTTTACTACTGCAATCATAACTGAGACATAAAGTCGTTTATTAAATGGGAGGAATTTTAATGAAGAAATTTAATTTTCAAGTCATTTACACTACAGGTTTTTCTATTGTTTTCTTTTCAAAAAGAAAAAAAAAACAAAAAAAAATAAGAAAATAAAACAACCGTGAGCTATATGAATTAAGGTTGTTATAACGCAACTCTTATACAAAATAGTTTGAAATAAAAAAGATTTTGCCATGTTAGAAAATTTGATGAATGACTTTCATTGGATTCCCTAAATTATAAGATGAAATAAAATCTTTTTTAAAAAATTATTCGGGCCTATAAAATTTTTTTTATTCTTGCTATTATTAATAAAAAAATTGCAGATGTGCCTTTTTTGCAGTCAGATAAAATGCGATGAAGGAAATCGTAAAGGAAACTTTCGATAACTAACTGTCATTAACAATACCCAATAGCAAGCATTACCTAAATACACCTTTTCATTACGTCATCGCATGGGCGCCGCCATTACTGTCGAGCAAAAAAAATAAAAAGTAGGAAACATGAACTACACCGATTCAAAAGAAGAAAATGTGTTAGAACGAAAATGTAGCAAACCTTAAAGTTCGTGCAATAGCTCGTTATTTCTGCAGCTTCGCTACGAGACGATATAACGCCTAGGAATCAAAATGTTCGAGTGTAATGGCGAACGACTACAGTGTCCCTCCTGGTAGATAATATGTTCTCTAAAAAGGTGTATAGATCCAGAAAAGAGAATGAGCTAGCTAAATGCTTGGCGCGCTGCTGTCATTATCAAGTTTTATGACGTTGATCTGGCAACAGCCAAGGCCAACGAGATAACAAGGCCTGGAAGCGGAAAAATCACCAGAACATCGGGGTGCTAGCAACAATCTAACTTCATTGTTTCCAACGCACGGAAGAACACTGATTGTTAACATCCAAGGAAAAAACTTGTTATCTCGCAGGCCTCGGGCAACAGTTACCACAACGAAACCGATGCGGAGTGGACAGATTTTTCATCATTAGGCTATGGTTATACACGGTTCATCGAAGTTTGAGTGGATGTGTCCAGTTAAATTTCCGATTTTAATTGTTAGACATTATTGGTAAGTAAAAGTAATAATGTTTAACAATTGAAATTGGAAATTTAATTGGACACGCCTAGTTAAAATTTCGTTGGACAGCTTATAAATTTTTAAGCAAATACGAGCAAATACGAGGTCAGCAAATACTTTTGGCCAAGGCTGTATATACTGAATGCGTTATGTTAACACATGTTAAAAAGAAACGAAATGTAAAGAATAATTATCTTTTTAAAAAACAACACGTTTATTCTTTTTTCGGGCATGAGAGATCGGATTTGGCTATTGAGCTATCCTTAGTGCCGAAGCTAATCTGCCATGCCGCAAAATGAAAATAAACACGTTTTTAAAAAATATATTTCTTGCATGTGATAATAATATGGCCCTACTTCTCTATAAAGAAATAAATTATTTGCCGTGATTGTGGAATTTGTAATAGGTGACCCCCGCATATTATTACGAAACTTGAGGAATCCGCGATAAAATTCTCCGACACCAAAAAATTTCTTTCGCTGAATTTGAATCCATAAATCTGATCTTTTATAATTGCAATTTCAGTGGAAATAAGACCAATCGTTTATAATTTTCCATCTCTATTGGACGATGACGATCTGTCAACTCGTTTGAAAATAGATTATGATTTAAATATCCATTAGATACCGAAATACATATTAGTTCACACATCAAGAAAAGATGTTTTGCTTTGATGGAGTTTGGAGTTTGGAGGAGTTTTGCTTTGATGTTTTTGCTTTGATGGAGTTTGGAGTTTTGCTTTGATGGAGTCAGTAAGAGGCTACTGAAGTCGACTCCATCTTATTTAGGCACTTACGCCTTGAGTTTGTCTTATGCCTGAAATCTGCCCGAAGAACTATAGACGTCTACAAAAGTAGGCTGAATCCATCGAAAGGATTGATGAAATGAGTCCATTACAGAAAACAGAGACCGAAGCGTTAAAGACGACCTAAGACAAAGGCACTCGATATAGCTTTTGTGTCTACTGAAGAACGATACTATTAAATTTAAGATATGGAATTTGCTTTTCTTAAATGTTAATAGTTTAAATGCGTATCTTCATTTTTAAATTTTATAAGTGTTTTTTTTTTTTTACATTCATTTTGAAATACCCAAAATAAATCGAAGCTTACTGGCAATCTGTTAGATAAAAAGAACCTCGTCTTTAAGGTAAAAAAAAACCGTCCAGGTTTTGAGTTGATGAGCTTTACGAAGGAAAAACCTCCGCAAGTACTGAAAAAGGATGAAAAGCCCCATCTAGAGCTCACGCTAATAAGCAATTACGCCAAATTTCTCTTCGTATTTAGGCAATAATTAAATTAAGTATTTATTGTTTCAAGCAATCAGTAAAGAGCGGCGAGCCAACATAAATCCCCGAAAAGCTCTCTGTTTACCATTTCGAGTATTCAGACCGTGAAGAAATTTGTTTTTCGTTTTTTTTTCTTTTCCTTCGCTACAAGTAAATTGCGATTTACGATGCATTAGCTTGATTAAATGGAAGATGAGATTGTTAGAAATGACGTTGATTAGATAAGACAAAAAATTGCTTTAATAGAGAAGATTGCTTAAATATAGCTTATAACTCGGCAACAAATAGAATGTTCAATATTACTCTAACCATTCACTGAACTTAATTACGAGAGAAGTTTAAAAACATCAAAAAGAAAGGCATAATGATGCGCGTGTTCTCGTAATAAAGAGTTCAAAAGTATTCAGAGTTTGTCTTCAACTAAACTATAAAAAGAATTTTAGTGCAAGCACGTTCTAAATTTTGAAAGATAATAGGCCTAGTTAGATATGAGTGATAAATAAAAATGGAAGCTAAAATGGGATTAATTGATGATAGTGGCTTAAAACTGACTATATTATATAAATCACAATTTATTCCGAACACTCATATCACAAGTACTATCCTTTTTAACCATCAGCAATATGAACGTTATTACAAGCGTAATAAGATAACTTTTTGTGAATAGCAAAACCCTTTAGCAATTAAGTTTTTTTGTACAGGATGACGACAGATAGTTCTATGTGCCATTTCCTTTTAAATTTACCTTTGTAGTTAAATTGATTGTGAAACTGAATCTGATCTATTCGGAAATTTACACGTACATCTCATTTTTACCAATCACCACTTTCACTCAAATGCTTTCTTATGACTCCTGACTCAAGTGGAAAAGAATTCGTAAGATCTTCACCAATTAACCAAATGGAATCTTTTTTTTGACTTTCACTTAGCTCTTCGAGGTCTTTTCCTCCCATTACTTTCATTAATAAATCTTTCTGAAAAACGCCCTGTACGTGTAGAATTCTGTGATATTCTATGATAAAGATACAATACATATGCATATTCTTGTCTTGTTATATACACATAACTGTTTGTCCGTCTATGCAGCAATTTGTACCAAAAATTTAAAATGCAAAATATAATATTACAAAATGCTGTTTTTCGTACTTCTTATTTTCTCATGAGGAAAGATTTTGCTTCATGACAAAGGAATTATTCTGTCAAACACGTAAAATCATTAAATAGCGAATAATTCGATTTTATTATCTGCTTGTGAAAAGCGGAATATTCATTCAGTTAACGTAGAGAAAATTGAGGGATTGCTCGGGTCTAAATGATTTGAGGATGTAGAGTGGATTTATTAATTACGAACTTTCAAAAGAAATGCACGTCAAAAAATTTGAATAAAAGTGAGTCTTGTATTTCCAATAGCTTACTTTATCAAAAACATTTATTTTCGCATTTTATTTCTAATAATGATAAGCAAAACGGGAATTTAAAAGGTTAGTATTTTACTTCGGACTTAACAGAAACAGGGAATGAATGGTTTCTCTTTTTTATATAAAATATATAGAAATATATTTAATAATACAATACAGGGTGCGTAAGGTATTTGAGGATACATCTTCGTTTGGCTACTGCTGCACTATAGTAAATTGTATGTCCTTTCGTTTCCGGAAAGCAAAATGGCGGACCATCAAGTAATACAAATCATGAAGAGACATGCAATAATCGTGGCAATAAAGGCAGAGCGCAGCGATTTAGAGATACCACGATTTCTAAAGGTCGCAAAATCATTCGTCCACAAAGTGCGGAAGGAGTTGGAAACAAAAGATGGCAATGTTGCACCAGTAGCAAAGCGTAAAAAGCATGCTTCACGCTCTGACATTATCAGAACACCTGAATTTATTCAGCAAGTGCAGCTGGCCATCGATGACAATGCCAGAACATCCATGAGGTCACGTGCCAAAGATCTCCATGTGTCGGAAGGAACAATCAGAAATGTTGTCCATGAAACCATCAGAGATCACTCGTATGTTATGCGAAGAGGTCAGTTAATGTCAGACAAAACACGGGAAAACCGCCTACTCAGATCGAAAAGGCTCTTAAATAAGCTGAAAAATCCGTGTGAAGCTGATTTGCTGTGGATTTTCTCCGATGAAGAAAACTTTGACCAGGATCAGAAGGTGAACAGAAGAAATGACAGATGGTTATGTGCAGACCCTTCGGAAGTGCCATGAGTCATGCACACGAAATTTCCTGCAACTGTCATGGTTTTAGGGGTTGTCAGCAGTGAAGGACATGTGATGCCTCCACACTTCTTTCACCAAGGCCTTAAAGTTAACTCTGCGGTCTACGTTGAGACCCTTGAAATAACTGTTAAGCCTTGGATAGACACGATACGCAACAGAAGGCCTTACGTGTTTCAGCAAGACTCTGCCCCAGTACACAAGTCTCGCATGACACAGGAAGGGATGGCCGACAACTTCCATGATCACGTAACCCCTAACCTTTGGCCTCCTAACTCCCCTGACCTGAATCCGTTGGATTACTACGTATGGAGCGTTGTGGAGAGAGAGAGAGAGAGCGTTATAATGACCACCCCATAACACCAAAGATGAATTGAAAGCTGCCATTGTTCGAGTAATGACCAATATGAACCATGACCATTTGATTCGCGCATGTCGACGGTTTCGATCTCGCATTGAAGCAGTTATAGAAGCTGAAGGCGGATTCATTGAATAGCCATATAATAAGAGGGTTTCTTGTGTATGCTTATGATATGTTTCGATTTATATCTCTGTTTTCTTTCTTGATGTGAATCTGTCCTCAGATACTTTACGCACCCTGTATATTATTAATCATCATAATACTCATGATTTTTTGAATGAAAATGAATAAGTATATTTTCTTATTCATAAGGAAACTCTAGTTCGGCGCTGATGATTTTCAAGAAGAGTGATTCAAAATACTCTGCCGTTTCTTAACATAATTGCCTCACTTTGGGCTTGGATACTGAGTAAGCTTGTTCTTCTTTGTGAGTTAAAGTTGCTATACTCTGATTGTAGCCAATCATTATTTTGACTACAGGTAAAAACTCCTTATAACGAACTCGAAGGGACCAAGAATTTTGTTCGTTATAAACAGAAAATGTAATAAGGAGGTGAAGAAAAATTTGAAGCAATTACAAAATTAACAACAACAAAAATTATCAATTCAAAAAATCTGTTATGAAGGTTGATGGAAGGCGTTTGCACATATTAAGCTGTCAACTTTTACAAAACTTAATAACACATCAAGAACGTGTTTTTGTGACATTAGGTATTGTTTCATCTTATGATATCCATCCTTTTTTATGAATTGTTACGGCTGGCAGCTAATATCATCATTAATATCTCAACATTAACAAAACTAAAATTGTTTGTTTAGTAAATCAACAATAATACTGGGTGAAAATTTCGGTTAATTTAATAAAAACTGAATTATGATACAGTACAGGGTGTTGCAAATATATACAGGGCAGTACTGCTAGGTAGCCTATCCGGACCTAACCCCATGTGATTTCTTTTTGTGGGGATATGTTTGCTTGTTAAAATTGCGCCAAATTCATGTCTACCGCAACGGTCTTCCAGTTAGTGTCGCCGATCTCCAGAACAACATCCGCCAAGCGAAGCAATAATCACACCAGAAATGGGGGGAGTGAGAGAAAACTTTGTGCTGAGCAAGATGGGCGCTTCTTTGAACATTTGTTGTAATAAATTTGACAAAGGTGTGACACGCTATTTTTCACTATTCTCTCCCACTCCCTCCAGTTTAACAAAATAAAATTACCCAATTATCATTTTATGTTGAGCCGGCGCCTGCAGTCGAACAGATAGGCTACCCAGCCGTACTGCCCTGTATACAGGGTGTATCAGGTTCGATGGTCATAAAGTACCTAGCGTGATCCTTTGCATGATTACAAACTTAAAGTTCCTATGCCAAATGTTCAAAACTCAAATGTTAAGGGTCTAAACATCAAGCGAAGTTTGCTGAAAATCTGTCATTTAATCTCAACAATTGCCGCCGATTTAATTGTAATCGCCCCTTTGAATTTAATGAACTGCTGGTGCGGAAAGTTCATAAATGACGTAACGACGCAATTTAAATTTTGAGTTTTCGACATTTTCGATAAGGAACTTTAAGTTTGTAATCATGCAAAGGATCACGCTAGGTACTTTATGACCATCTAACCTGATACACCCTGTATATCTGCAACACCCTGTATACTTGATTACATCTGACTTGTCGAAATCACGTTTGAAAAGCGACATGTAAAATTGCACCAAATTCACGTACGAAAACGAGACTTCGGGTGCATAAAATCGAAAAGTATCAACTGTATTTTAAAATTATCAATTTTAGTTCGCTATATGAAGGTGTTAGAAAATAGGAAATGAAGCTAGAATTTTTTTGTTATAAAGAGAATTTCGTAATAAGAAATTTCGTTGGAAAGCGTGTCATTTAACATTGAGTCTATGTGTGGCCAGCCAAACTTTATCAAAAATTCGTTCTACAAAAAATTTCGTTATAAAGAGGTTTGTTATAAGAAGTTTTTACCTGTATAAAAAATTAAATAAATTTGGATTCAAAATTATTCGACTTCCTAAAGAATATAGGAATTACCAGAATTTGAATTTTCCATATTCTTTACATAAGAATTTAAAAGCATCAAGAACACTGACATTTGTTTATCTATCAGAGAAGCTGTAATCTTTCGTTTTGAGATAGTTTTCCTCTGGCTGCATAAGACATTATACGCAGGGTTATTAGGGATTTATACTAACAAGTTACCGAGGGCCAGAAAGATAGCCACTATCGAGTGCGTTCAATCTGGTAGCCTTGCATCGCTGCTAATGCCCTGAAAATGTTTCCTTGCATTCACGGTACCATTTTCTGAAGTCCTTAGAACCCCTTGGGCGGTAAAAAATGGCTTGATCTTTTAAAAATCGGTTATTAATGATGCCTTAGTCCTTAATTCCTCGCAGCCGTTCATTTGCCATTCATCACTTTTGCATAGTCTACAATCATCTTCTTGAAATTCTGCATCGTATCGCACCATAAAAACTTTCAGTAACTGCTGCTGCATTGTTATCTTCTTTCCATAAGAATGTACATCTGTTGACATGCATGGCAAAAATTATAAAAATAAAACTCTGTAAATTTCAAACCAGCTCTTATTCAGGTAGACATGATAACTAAAGTAAATCAAATTGAAATTTCAAAGTGAATTTAACAAATTTTATTAATAATGAAATTTCATTAATTTATAAATTTTTATAACAAAAAGACGTGGTAAGTTAATAAATGGGTATAATAATAAAATAAATGGGTATGAACAACTAAACGTTTGTCGCGTTTATAATTAAAAGACTCTTAAAAAAAAAAGAAAACCGTACTGTATTTTTCTGTGATTCCTGAAGCTTTAACATTCTCTGCTGGAAAAACAGGTTTTTGGGCTTAAGCGACAATATGAAGAGAGTGAAATAACGACAGAAATATATCAGCTTGAGCTCTATTCAGTTACTCGTGCAATTTACTGGAAAGAATTCAATTATTTTTTTCATTGAGGTATTACAGTGGAATTACAAAGTCGCTCAAAAATCACATATAACCATAAGAAATAAAAAAATATGACAAAAATAAAAATATCAAAAAACATGGTTATAAGAGAACCAGTAGTCACGATTATGAAAAAAAAAAAAGAAAAACCATCATCTAAGATAGTAAACATAATTAATAAATGAAAAAGTCGAATAAAATTATAACAGAGGACGGCTGAGAAAGATGAAGCATAAAATAATTTTCATTGTTTAAAATTAATACAAAATAAGAAAACAATTGTATATCCAAATTTATATACCATATATATAGGGTTCCTATATTGCTCAGTGACACGGCCAAAGTCTAGAAAATTCAAAACTAGATATATCGTAAGTAACTTATTCTACAATAATACGAAAAATTTTTTCCTGAAAAACCACCTAAATTTATGGGACTGTATTACACAGAGGGAAAATTAGAGCACAGCGACTGGAAAGGGGGGAGGGGCAAATCAACTAAGATGAACTTCAAACAAAACTAGTGTATAATATTGAATATACTTGTATATTAAAGTGCATTATGCAGTCTATACTACAGTACATTATTTCGCTTTTTTCTCAATTTCCCGTCCACTTTTCCATGGCCAAAAGCAAACGAGGGGGCGAGGGTAAAACGAACTTCGAACTGACGAATTTCAAACGAAACTTGCATATAATATTTAATATACCGATATATTACAGCACATAAATGTACATACTGTATAGTGTCTGTAATTTACCAGTATGTCCAATATCGTACGATAGTTTCGCTTGAAATTCGTCGAATAAGGGGTTTTCTCCAAATTTTTATTTTTGGACCGGACACCTGTACCAACTACTTCTTGTGCTGGCATATTGACTTCATGTCAGCGTAAGGAGAAGAAGTTGCTACTGCTGTCCTGTCCAAAAATAAAAACTTGGAGAAAACCCCTTATCGTTTTGTTTATTTTTGAGAGCAACTGAAATTCAACTCATTCTATCGACGATATCTTTCTGAATTTTCACGATATTTGATTGGGCTTTTTATAAGAGTAGCTCTATAAGTTTGGCTAATAAATTATGCAAAAGACATTTTGGTAACGCTTGCGCATGCGCAGTTAAACATTATTTAGTAAGAATGCTCATATTTCATCAAATATTTATAATATTATATTGTGATTGCAGGGTGTTGTTTCTATTGTAGTTTGTCAAGTTTCCTGAAAATGGCATTGCATTGGGCTGTTATAAACAAATGCATATTGTTGCATGTTTGTAACATACTCTGCATGTTATAAACAAAAAAACTTACGAAAAAATTTTGATTATTTTAAAGAAATCTTTATATCTTTACTAGGTACTTTCCCTAATGAGCCAATAACTGGAGAACATTTATTTTTATATGGTTTTTGTAATGTAGTAACTTCCTTCAGAGAAGTTATAGATATTGTTAAAAAATTATATAGATTTCAACTGATTGCGTGAGAGGGCAATCCTTGCTGCTAAATCTGATACTTGTCAATATAAACAACCACGTTCAGGATATGATTCCATGGTCTGTGAATGAATACAACTCTACTGAAACGGTTACATGTTGATGAGACTGTAAACAGAGTTCCTCAACTTTCTAAATCCATCTCTGAAGTATTTTTTAATATAGACAGAACTAAATCAGTACTCATAGCCTTTCTTTGATATTCTAAAATGTTAAAGATGCAATGCCGAATTTTCCTTGGCAAACCCAACTGGACACAAAATTCCACTGGGAGATTTTTAAAGAATTCTTTTCGTTTTTCCAAAGTGAACATATATTTTATTAAGGGTTTTTCATGTGTTCTTATTTATATTCAAATTCAGATATTGCAAAATTTCATCAAACAAACAGACCGAGCAACACCGGGCCTATCATCTAGTTAATAATAAATAATAATAAAATCCATCAAACAATGCTGATACAAACAATTTATATATTTAACCTTGGCAAAATAGCGATGACGCTTTCTACGTTATAAAAATGCCATAAAACAATGCTGATACAAACAAAATATACGTAACCTTGGCAACATAGCGATGACACTTAGCCGATTATAATATGAATATACGTGCTATTCTCATACAAATGAACAGAGATAAGTACAAGAAGCGTCATAAGCATATGCTACAGCTACAACGCATTCCAGGCAGTATTTTTTCGCAGTGGCTACCATCCCGGTGCTGGGATTTAGCTTCAATCCCGGTGGAACGCCATGATTGGCTCATGTAATCACGTGGTACGGGCCGAGATGCCTGGAACCGTAATTAAATAAACTTTTTAATTAGTTAAATTTTTTTTTATGATTTTTTATCTTTTATTTATTTTATCTATGTTAGCTGTTTAATGCTTAACTATTAATCTATAATTATTGTATTATTCCAAGTGACAATGACAATAACATATCAACAAAACGATATTATATGATTAGAGAATTATGGCTGTTGTATAAGGGAAATTAATGCCTCACAACCTTGTGCGAAAATAATATCACCCGATCGAACCAACCAATAATAATATGTTAATTGATAATATTACTTCAAATTTTAGGAGTTTTCGGAAGCCGGTAGTTTTGTTCGTAGTATTTGAGTAGAGCCTTCGCTCCCATCGCATGCTTGTATTGCGTGTTCTAATGTTCTACAGTCTCGTTTTCAAAACTACGAATTTCTAATTTTTGTACAGCTCTAATAGATTTTCTAATTCTAGCAAACTATAGAATTTTTGCTCTTCTTCAAAACCACAGATATATAGTAAACTGAATCGCGATCTAACCGCAGCCGCCATTTCCCATACCACGTGATTAGATGAACCAATCACCGCGCTCCACCGGGATTGAAACTAAATCCCAGCTCCGGGATGATAGCCACTGCGGTATTTTTTACAGAGTGATGCAAACATTACTTTTTTGTTCAATTTGTTGCTGGTTCCCTATCTGCTTTCGGGAAACCTTCGCTGAAATATATGAGGTGTAACATGCTCTTTACACCCCTCAAGTTTCAGGATAATTCGTCAAGTATTTTTCTAGGTATTCGACAAAACGTCAAAAATCGAATGTGTCCGCTTTCAATTGAGCAGTCAATGTATAATATACAGTATATTAATTCTCTTTTTTCCCCCTCAGTTTTGCGTCAAAAGCTAATGCGAAAGTAAATTCTCGAAAAGAAGATGGCGACAACCATTCGCGAAAAAAATCACTGCAATAACGTTTCATTTATTATAACTTCTCCCTTGCCACTATAGACCGTTTTTGATAATAATTGAACACTATAGACATCACATTAAATAAATTTGTAACATTAAAGGTGAAAAGTGAAATAAATTTTCGACCAGTAAAACTTTTCAACAGCAACTGCGTTCATCTCCTGAAATTGTCCTTGAATGCTTTATAAGCTGAAATGAATATTTAGTTTCTGAATGCTGTAATAATTTCGAAAAAAGAAAATATAATAAATCTACTGTAATCTACTGTAAATTCTGTATCATTTCCGTCTTCTTCAAAATTAAATAACCTGTTATTATTTTTTAATAAACCACAGTCTGTACTGTATCAAGAAACTTTTTGAAGAATCAGACGATAATGAATTGGATTTTGAAGGTTTATAATTGTAAAGATCCAGGTTATGCATTTTTAAAATGAAAAAAATAAAGATTTTTCTGTATATCCTTGTATATTTTATTTCTCATAAGTTAGCAATGAGTCAAAGATTGGGATCACATTATACAAAAGTAAAATTTTTACTGTTTTTTAGGCTCTGAAAGTGAGATCTCATTATACAAGAGACCGCATTATATAGTAGAATACTTACGGTATACAGTATATTTCAATTCGAAGTCAGATGCCGTGACGTCATGTAACCGCTCGGGATGAGATGAAACATAGTTTGAAGGCGGAAGAGCTACGAAAATTTTGGATTAGAGAAAATGTTTACAAGGATTAGAGAAAATGGTCGCAATGAAAATTTTGGCGCTGTAATCAGACTGTTTGGATTAAACATTTGTTTGTTTTTTTAAAATTATTATGTGTATAACTTTTCAAACCAGTTGAGAATTTTTCCTTTTTAAAAGGGACTAACCACTTTACTCGACTAGTATGATTGTTATTGTTTTTTTTTTTTTTAAGAGGATCAGTCGCATAGCTGAGCCACTGCGGGATTTTTTTGGTGCCACTTTTCATGCGATAAATGGGCTTTCTCTAATCCTTGTAGGCTATGAGTCTAGTAATATTCTAAGAACATAAGAGGCAAGGAAAGACACGTGAACAAGGAGAGAAGGAAAAACGGCAGAAATGCGTGCTCAACTGAACTAAATGTAATTAATGGAGAACGGCCTGGCTCCGAGGAAGCGACACGACTTCGGAATAATGTTTCTAATTGCAAAAGGGAGGAAGGAACGTAAAATTCTTAACACGCAGAACTTATCTACGCTTTTCCATACTTTGAATTATTTGAATATGACTTTATATTTGTGTCATTTATAAAGTACTTTTAGGAATTTCCCTTTTGGATTTAACGTCTTTCTGATGGAAGATTTAGGCAGTAAAATGCTTATTATCTGTGTTTCTGTGTTAATATCTGCACTCAACTTGATTCTTTCAACTGTAGTCTACGATTACAATTGGGTATTGATATTTATTTTTTTAATTACTGCCTTATAAAGGATTTCCCCGCTATCGATGATTCAGCCCGTCAACATAGCACGTCGGCGCTCACCTCGGAACGAAATGTATTCTCCCCGTCTCACAAGGCGACTTCATGTATTCTGACTCACCGATTTTGATAAAAAAAAATTTACGAGTAGCTTTCACCCAATTAAAAATCCAGTAAAGCCATTCGATGCACTTCTCAAAAACTTTCGAGAAAAAATTTATAAATTTTATTATCGATGATTGAACTTTATAAATGCCCTAATTGTGGTCATGGATGAAGAAAAGATGGATGGGACACTCCTATGCGTAAAGCGTGAGTTTTTTTTCAGTGGCGCTCTCTGGCGATTTGCGTAGTACTAAACCAAAACTGTCTGGGAAATAAAAAAAATTGTTTCAGTTTCTGCTTTGCGTAGTACTAAACCGAAACTTCACCACCATCGTTTCGATTTGCGTAGTACTAGAAATTTTTTAAAAAAGAAATTCATATATTAAGTGGCTTTTTGAGATAAAAGTGTGCTTAGAAAGTTTTTTTATATTTTTTATTTTATTGTTTTTAAAGTCTATTTTTAATTTTATTAACCTAATCTAAGCAGACGATTATATTTAGTACTACGCAAACCTCTAGATGTCGCCCCAAAATCAAACTCACTGAGGAAGGCAATGGAGTGTCCCATCCATCTTTTCTTCATCCATGTTGTGGTGATCCAGCGGTAAGATGCTGGAATCCTCATTTGCAGGTATGGGTTCAAATCCCGTCTTTGATAATTTTTTTCCTTCCTAAATTAATTTTAACATGTATAGAAGTGTTTAATATATTTTCTAAACATAATACAGGGTGATTACAAAAGAACTTCACACTTTTAAAAAATTATTACATCAAAGCTATTCAGAATATAGACACATCACATACGGATTCTTAAAGAAAAACTCTTGAAGTTTATTGTGACACAGTTAAAGATGTTCAATATGCCCCCTTGTAGTCGAATTCGTCCCAAACCCGCATTAACATGTCTTCATCAATCCCACGTATCGCTATCGTAATGCGTTCTTTCAGCTCTTCTAGGTCACGGGGAAGGGGTAGGGTGAAGACCTTGTCCTTTACACACCCCCTTAAAAAGAAATCACAAGGTGTGAGGTCGGGGCTCCACGGTGGCCACTTTGCAAGTTCCAGGTTATTGTTTGCTCGACCAATCTGTCGCTGTGACCTAGACGAGCTGAAAGAACGCATTACGGTAGCGATACGTGGGATTGATGGAGACATGTTAATGCGGGTTTGGGACGAATTCAACTACAAGGGGGCCTATTGAACATCTTTAACTGTGTCACAATAAACTTCAGGAGTTTTTCTTTAAGAATCCGTATGTGGTGTGCCTATATTCTGAATACCTTTGATGTAATAAATTTTTAAAAGTGCGAAGTTCTTTTGTAATCACCCTGTACATTTCTAATTTGCTAAGGTTATTTTTTAATAAATTGAAAGGTTGTTTTACAAGTTATATTTATTTAATTTTTCGTAAAACACCACAAAAGAAGGTATAATTCACGTGTAGGTAAAGACAGTGACAATAGTTAATTTCGTTCATAACAAACTTCTGCTCTTAAAAATAGGAAATTGTAATTTAGTGGGTGTATTAGTTAAAAATGTTTAACGAAGAGTGCTTTTCTTCATCATTGATGAATAATAGATGCAAATATGATGCATTATATTTAATAGTATGTGCATGGTGCATTAATTATTTAACCTTTGGGTGAGTCAAATGTCATCCTAAAAGTTGCAAAATTTATAAAAAAAAATAATTAAATGTGGATAAATAAACTTTTCTTAAATAATTATTGATCACTGTGGATCATTAAGTATTTTAATAATTTCTACTTAGTTTATAAAAAAAATAAGGATAGCAAATTGGATTATTTCAATTATTTTTTAAGTGGAAGTATTCTAAGTAGTACTTGAATAAAACATGCGATATAAATATATAACTTCTTTAATTTAATGTAAAAATAAAACATATTAAAATTAATAATAAAATAATAAAGATGATTAAAGCCACTTTTTTATCTACAATTTTGGGTTACAATAGTAGATGGTATTCAACTTTTGAGGCATAGATGATGTCTAAGTGTCTAAATTGATGTGTGAATTTTTCTGATGATTTCCACTGATAATCCAATTTTTAGCACAGAAAATTTTTAGGTTGATGATGTGTAATTTTTACTGATGATGACGCTGAAATATAGATGATTGCGGAAATCCATTCTATTAAACTTTATTTTGATTATTATCCCCAACTCTCTCATTTTCTGTCATTTAATATTTCCACTGCGCAACACAGTCTGTTGAGCTCAACCAAATAATTCTAACCATATACCCCGATCCTCCCTTTTAGTACCCTAATGTACAGATGTATGAAAAGTCTTCATACGATTTCAAAATTTTCTATTTTTTTGAAATTCAACATACAGAAGTGAGTAAAGGCGTGATTCCTGGTTGGAATCCAGGTCGCAAAATTTTTCCTTCCATTTTTTCAAATAACATCATCCAATACATGATGTTTGGAGAATTAGCTTCAGTACTTACGTATTTATTACTTTTTAACTGTCAAATGCATCGTCAAACGAAGAAAATTTAAAACTCCCTACTGCAATTTCTCGGTTTCGGATTTCCACAGTACTTGTAATTTTGTGAGAAGGCAGTTGTTTCGCAACATTTCTAGTGTAGCGTGCTCTTTATCTTGTTAAGGGCATTTAGATGGAGTCGACGGAATATTTTTCCCCCTCGCCCCAGTGCTAGTTTTTACTCATCATTCGCGAATGCCAAGGGGTTGGAGTTGAAGTATTCTTTTTCCCTCCTCGCTCTTGATAGGAGTCTTTCCGGCAGAGGGTTGGAAGACCAACAACCCTCGTTTGGGTGTGCTGTCCGGCCCCACTTCCACTCTCGCGATGACCGATGGCCACTCATCTCGGTATATAGGGACATCTTATCCCTCGCATTTTGAGCAACTCAGCCCCTTTCCTGGCTTGTGGGACGTGCATTGCTCGGGTATTGTCATGGGTCTCCCTCAACTCATGCTTGAGTTCCGGGGTAGTGATTATGATTATTGATTGATCAGTAGCGTCAAGGGGGGGGGGGGGCAGCATTGGTTGGTTGTGGATCGGTGACAGGTCGTCAGTCAAGGGCTTCGCCTCCAGTGCGTTATTTGTTTATTGTTGCGAATGGCTTACCATAGTTGTTGTTGTAAAATTCTTTTGATTTCGCCCGAATGAAGGCAGGAATTTAATAGCTTGCCGTGTGTATGTTTGGGTTGCGAGGGCAGCGCTTTAACAGTTTGTTGGGAAGAAAAATGGAATTCTGGAGGCATTGGTGTTCTGGTTTGGAAGCAGTTGCCGTGTAGGATTCCGGAGTAGATTGTCGTCGCTTGGCTGACGGCCCTTGAAGGATTGAACGCCGGACGCCAAGACAGTTGGTTGCGACGATACTCTTCGGTTTATGATGAGATTGAAACTTTGCGTTGCCGTTTTCGAGACAAAAAATTAAGACGATTATGTTTTTCTGAAGCCTCGAGTTTATTGCTTCGCATGAATGATTTTTTTGTCCGGCCAAGATGATTGAGCTGATTTACGTGCGGAATTCGTCAGTCAGTCCCTGAGAACTGGCGCGGGACATCAGGGAGGCCAGTCGAATCAAGCCCAGCAATCCACTCGACGTTAGCATTCTTCAGCTATCGTGAATGGATCGTGGGGTTGAAGCCCAGTCTAAGCATCGGTGATCCAATGCTCGTACGACGCCTTGGAATGATGGGTCGAGTTCGATGCAATTTGGCAAAAAGTAAAACTGCAATTATCCCTGGCAGTTTAACTAAAACGTTACAGCCACTGAATATTTCTATAAACAGACCATTTAAGATTGGAATTAGAATTCAATGGGAAAAATGGATGGCAATTTCAGTTTTTGGGGAGGGGGGGAGGGAGTCTGGTGAACGAGAATGTCCATTCTTAGCGGAGGGGCCTTCTCAGTGCAAGTCACCCGTTTAGAGGTTGGTGTGTATCGTGACCATACTAAGTACGTTTATCAGACTTAGCACACTGCACTAGATACGTAGGCCCAGAGATGGTGTTCTTCTCGAAAAACAAGATAAGAGGAATAGGGTTTTTTCAAGCCAAGCTTTAATAATGTTTTATTTAGTGAGCTTAATTTTGCAACAATAAACATTAGATACATTTAACTCTCGCCATAACGAATTGTTTGTTGTGACAATTGTAATGAATTAATACCATTAGAACCACGAACCAGTGAACCGATTTGAAATTTTTTTCTTTAACATACATTGTCATCGATCCTGTGTATGTGTGTCAAGTTTCAGCTCCCTAGCTTGTAGGGAAGTTGGTTTAATATTAATTACAAGATTTGACCTAAACAAACTAACATTGCAAGTTAAATAAAAGCTTTAAAAAAACGGACCATAAACCCTCTTCTTGAACACTGCACAAAAAAACTTCGATTTTCGCGGAGTTCTCTAATGCTCGACCATTTCATGGGGTTGTTCTAATGTTCAAATTCTAACATTGTGGAGGTTTACCTACCCACTTAAGTGGAACGTTGCTTCATCGTGGAAAAAAATCAGTGTCTGCAGCGAACATTTCATCTTCTTGCTTGTTGAAAATATACTCGCGAAAATCAACTCATGTCTCTCGGTCGTGCGGTAGAAGGGCTGTAGAATTGAATTCGGTATAGACCTTTAATCGCAAATGCATACTCGCCAAACAGTCATGCGAAGCATCCTTAGCTCTCTACTGGCACGCCGTGACCAAAACTCTGCCGAATACGTTCAATGTTCTCATCTGAGATACGAACTCGTTCCGGATGTCTTTGTGCACACAAACATGCCCTTTCCTAGGGCGTTTGATGCGAACGTCTAATGCTTTGAGCTATTGGGGCTTTGGTTCCGAAAGTTCGGCGAAAATCACGCTGCACGCTAGTTACGGACTCGCACTTTTCGAACCATAGGACGCAAAAGGCTTGGTGCTGCGAGGTCACCCTCTCGACATAAACAGACGATCTTCTTTTTCCAATGGAATGCAATCGCTTATCTGAAATCAACTGTTTTCATAGAGTGGCGCCGTGAAGCATTCCAATATTCAAATATATATTCATTTAATACTTTTTAATATAAACCATTTCTTAATTAACATAGAGTTTCATTTATTCTTTTTAACTTAACCTATCCAGAATACAACTATTTGGTAGGCCTATGTTCTGAGTTTGGGAGCCGCGTTAAATTCCTGATACAATAAGGGGGCCGTGAAACGAAAAAGTTAGAATCTTATTCTAATGGATAACTCGCTACTTAACTATTTTGATGAAACAAGGTCGTAAGACGGTTTTCCATTCAGCGTTTTTCAGCGATATCGTAGCAACTAGACTGCTTATCCAATCAGAGATTCGCACACGTTTCCAGGCGTTTTAGGTGACTTTTCCAGATCTGGTGTTAATTGATTTCGACCCGTGTTTTGTTAGATGCAGGCAATCGGGTGTATTATGCATTCTGGATCATGTCTTCGCCTGTCCGTTGCTATTGATTTTCGTCGTTTGCTTGACTTTACTTTCCCCAACAGTAGGTAGATATTATCTACATAATAACTAAACAGAAACGGTCAAAAATACCTAACGACTCAAACAAATGCCCTAATAAAGATGTATAAGGGCCATATCAGTAATTTCCTCATTGAGTAAAAAGCTTTACAACTTCCATGCCAACAACAATAAAGACTGGATTGACCCATCTATGGGCGCTTCGCTATTCAAAGGTGTCTAAGAAAATGATAAGCACCAAGCATATGCTCGTTAATTAAAGACAAAGCGAATCGCAAGTTAGGCGTGCAATCATCAGATTACCAAAAAATGCGTTGGTTTGTCAGTCAGATTCAGGCGCCGTGCTTATAAACGCGATTCCACCAATCAAAGAGTCAAGAAACGCTTGAAAAACCTTATTTGACAAAAAACCTGGCTCATTTGAGAAACATGTGACGCTTTTTGTATTGAAGTGTTTCAAAATTATTGGCCTATTCTAGCACAAGAAAAAATAAAACAAACAAACCCAACAGTAACGGACGAAGAAACACAAAATTTACAGAAAACTATCTGCCCTCGGCAGCAATACACTGTGTATTACGTGATTTCAGTGCAAAAATGCCGCAGTGACAGAAGCTGGCACGACAATGGGCTAAGAAATTGCTGAGGGCATGAATCACAGCATCCTGGTAAGTGAACCGTTTGGAAGGAGGAAATAAAGGAGGAAATAATTTTATTGAAATAAAAAAAGTATTTTAAAAATTAATGAACTTAAATATTCTCAAAAATTAATAAATCAAATTAATTACTATTAGATTTTTTATAAATTCTTCTAAGAAAATTCTTAGAAAGAGTATTATTCCCGATGGCGTAAGATGTTCTTTGCTATGTCTCTTAATATAGCTATTACATATGAAACAGGCCCTCTTTTAGTGATCTTAGTAATTTTCTGGGTATTAGCTCACAAATTAAAATAAATTCAATTTGCAAACATTCTTCTGTTTTAATAAATTTAAAGGAAAACTACCCGAATATTTTAGAGTGGCTCAAAAGTATTATACAGAATACCATGGGCAATCGTTGATGACAGATTTTGGAAACGGGCCCTGATAAGGTGAAGGGGTTCTCATGTTCTTTCTGATAACAGCTCCACGTTTAAAGATAAAAATTTTCGCTGACACCGAGAACTTAATCTAACACCCAATTTATCGCTGCTCGGGATTCAATATCACCACTTCAATACGTAGTTTTGGAAGCGAACCTACAAAACGAGTTCATTTTCCTTGTCCCAGAGATAATCAGTAATGATAACGGATGATTTATAATGATTGATACGCTTGCCTGCACACATACACACACACACATTCCCACGCACACTCACACACATTCGGACACGCATATAACCAAAAGGGAAAATAATGATATTGGTGATAGAGGATCCAATGAAACTTATTTACAAATTTCTATTCTTCAAAGGTATAGTCAATTGGTTCAATTCCATTTAGTCAGATGAATATGCCTACATATGAGGCAATTAAATCATGAATAATAATTGGGGAAAGTCAGATAATTCGTTTAAAAATGAATATTTTTACATTCATATATTTATGAAAAAAATTATTCTTCTATAGGCATCATTAACAGTAAAAATAATAACAGTTTTTGTTGGACATAGTGAAACATAACTATTTAAATAGATTTAAAAAAATTATACTTCTTTATAGTTAAACTATATAGTTTATTGAAATTGGAAATATTAAATGATTTATTAGCCCGATTTTTGGGTGCAATTGCAACTTTATTAATTTAGATGAAAGACTAATCTGTTTAGTCTAAAGCTCCTAAAGTTTCCATTCACAATACATGTATAGCCTTATTAGTAACAGAAATGTAAAGAATATAATTATAAAAAATTTAATCTCGCACTTGAATAAGAAAAAAATGATGGGATACGCATCGACAATGTGAAGATACGGTCATCAGACCATTCGGAATGAAATAAAATTCACTTTTAAATTCCTTTTCATGTAACCAAGTCTTCAGTGCAATTAATTTTAGGGAAATTTTTTCAAAATTAATTAATTTAGGCAGGATGTAGAAGTTTAGCTTGGAGTTTTACAGCTTAGTGTCTACCTGAAGCTGAAAGACTATCACATTCGGCAGAGGCGATGCTGGTAAGGTGCCAAAAAAAGATTTTAAATGCAAGTGCCTTGAACATGACTGACATAACTAACAATACCCTTATTGGTGGAGCCCTGGTTGCTCAGCGATGAACGATTGTTCTTAAAAATTGATGGGCTGTAAAGTCACAAAGACTTTTCGAATCATGAAAAGCTAAAATTTTAATTCATGGCAAAAGAATAAGAAAATGACGATAATGTATAACCTGCAGGAAAAATATATAGCTAGATATATATGAATAACCATAAAAGCACTAAATTAAAAATTAAGACCAGATCTTAGTGGATATAAAAGAAAAATTAAGAATAACATAAGTTGAGCAACTCTATATAAGAAATTACTTGGTTAAGTCTTCTAAAATATTTAAACTCGTAATTCTTGAGTGTCAAAGTCAAAATGAAAAATTATTATTCTTGAAAGAAATCTGTTTCGCTTGCCCAATTGCGTTTCTTAGAGCTTTATAAAGAGGTAAATGATAAGTCAAATTGAGGTTTAAGATGGTGGAAAATTCCATTTATTTACGTCGAGTAACAGCCCATTAAATTACGTACAATCGAAACATTTTTAAAGCACCCCTACAAAATCAATTTAATTAATCAACAAATTCCACAGTCTTTGTTTACAAGTAAAACTCAAGAGATTAGGCGAAAGCATGATGCCATAGCTTTATCTAGGGAAACTAGTCTTTTCAAACTTCTTCCTGCGCGGCTAATCTGATAATGCCTTTTAACGGGTATCTTTTTGTTTCAAAGGTTGTAAAGGCAGATCCGGTTTCCCTCGCCTGAAAATATAAATGAGTGAAAAGCAATGTTCTCTTTAAGCTGAAGGCGGTTGGGAGAGACTCAGTTTCACGCCAACAACGACGCCTAACCAGTTGCTATTCAAAAGGTATCATGATATGCGGAAAGACCCATCATCATTGTACCAGATCCTCATACATTCTGATGATATTCTTTCATTGAATACATGCTTTCATTCTTGACTTCATTGACGGTATTCACGACTATTTTTATTCTGTGATACAAATTACATTGTACGGATCATGTGTCGTAAAAAAGGCCATCCTGTTTTATCAGCAAATCGATGTTCTCTTACATTTCTCCTCAAAAGTCATTGTAGTCCGCCGTTTCGGATTTTATCTCTGGTATCTGCAGCGGTATTTATAAAAACATTTGGTATAATGCTTTTAATATTATATAGCATTAATGTCTTTCAGTAATAGTCCGACGGAAGTCTTCTAAACTCTCTGTTTTCCCTTACCTTTTACCGTTTACGCCTCCCATTCTGAAACTATTAATGAAGAAACTAATACTGAAATACCAGCGAAATCCTATTTGCCGAACAATAATAGCATTCGTGTATTCCGTTTACTCTTGATTTGTTCAATTTTGGCACCTCCAAGAAACAAATCTGCTTAGTATTATAACTGTATGTAAAAAAAAATGGAAGGAAAACTTCTGCGCTCTGGATTCGAACCAGAAACCTTGACGCCTCTACCAATTGAACTATCGTAGACACGGTCCTGCCCAAACATGAATGGATTAGGCTTTGGTACAGCAAGGCTGTCTCCAAGTGCTTTTAAGACAGCCTGACATTCGTGGTTCCTGGTTCGAATCCAAGTCGCAGTAATTTCTCTTTAAATTTTTCAAATAATATCGTAACTTTAGGTCTGGAAAATTAACTCCAGTTATCATTCATTTATTTCTTAAGTTCTCTTATTTTTCTTTTGTTTAAATATATTGACATGATTTAAGACTAATTATAAACGTAATATCTTAGCTTTAAATGATCACAATGAAAATAAAGGAATTTTTAAAAACTGCTGGCAATGACATTAATTTTAAATCAAAATAAATTTCTTATTTACAAAAGGTCTATCATAATTAATAATTTTTACCAAAATGCACAACTAAAATATATACAGTTGACTCGCGATAATCCGACAGTTACGGGACCGAGGAAGTGTCGGATTATCAAAAATGTCGGATTACCAAAGATTGATTTTAGAACTTGACTGTGTGCGTGTCTGTTTCTGCAGCAGTGACTTCATCCGACGCGGCGTCGGACTACAGAGCGTGGTGTCGGACTGTCAAATGTCGGATTATCGCGAGTCAACTGTATTTACAAAGATTCGATAATTTTCTCCATTTCAGTTACAGAGTCGAGTCACATTATTATGACCACCAGCTAATATCCAGAATAATCTCCTTTAGCGGCGCTGATAAGATTCTGGTAGGTTTCTACTGGTAGCTGTTGCCATGCAGACTGTAAAGCATCCGATAGCTGCTGAAGGATACGCGGTGGTTGTTCCATAGCACGCACATGACGATCGAGGTGATCCCAAAGGTTCTCGATTGGGTTGAGGTCTGGGTAATACTTGGAACTATTGGTCGTGTTCCTCAAACCACACCCGAACATTGCAGCCATATGACACATCACATTGTCTTGCTGGAACTTGCCATTCCCCTCTGGGAAGACAGTCGCTATGTATGGGCGTATTTGATCTGCAATTATGGATAAATAACCGTATCGGTTGAGAGTGCCTTCCACAGGTATCAGTGGGCCCAGACAATGCCATGAGAACACTCCCCACACCATGACGCTGCCGCCACCAGCCTGGATCAGCACCTCCTAAAAAAAAGCCAAACAACTGAAACGTCATACATTGTTACATCATCATAAGTCGACCAAATTTAATGCTTATCATTGGTAGAAATACGGTTAACAATGGTCGAAATACGAGGTTTCAGTTGTTTGGCTTTCTTTCTAGGAGGTGTTGCCTGGATTCGTCCAACAATGGTTGCAGGATGCTTGTTGTCGGAGGTTTCTCGCCTCACCCGCCAACGGCCGTAACTTCTGTGGAGCAGAAATCGTGACTCATCGGAGAAGGCAACCTTTTTCCAATCAGAAGTGGTCGAGTTTCTGTACTGTTGGGAAAATTGAAGCCGTTTTTGGCGATGAACCTTCGTCAGCGTGGGTGCGGTGACCATCCGTCTGCTGCGGAGGCCCATACGCAGCAGGGTCCTCTGTTACTGTGGTTTTAGAGACATGTCTGGTAGCACCCTCGTTGGTTTGAGCGGTAAGTTGGTCCACTGTAGCTCTTCGGTTGGCCTTCACACACCTTCGCATCCGACGTTCACCTCTCTCATCAATGGCACGTGCTGCTCCACAGTTCCCATACCGTTTATTCTGAACGGTCTCATTTTCCCAGTCATGGTACACTTTAACTACAGCAGCACGAGAACAGTTCACAAACTGCGCGGTTTCCGAAATACTGCCACCCTTGGCCCGAAAGCCGATAATTATCATCCCCTTTTCCAGATCTGATAAATCACGTTTCTTAACCATTGCAGCAGTGAGTGATATGTTTTAACATAGCGGAAACCTACCTTATATAGTCACCTAACCAATTCCCAACACGTGACAGTTCCTCGGCTGGGCAACCCCGAAGACAAACGTAGGAGATGGTCATAATAATGTGACTCGACCCTGTATTATTACTGTAGAATAATCCAATGTAAATATTTTCCGTCTTGAAGATATCCAGGTTTTTTCCGTCATCTTCAAATCCAAAAATATTTATATTCGATTATTCTACAAAGCTAATAACTGAGAAGAAGAAAATTATCGAAATTTTGAAAGCGTTTAAAATTTATAAGTTTGCTTTATGTTGAATTTATTATTGGTGATAGATATTTTGTAGATACTCGTATTATCATAAATGAAGTTGAGCGTTTTATAATTAGTCTAATATTATTTTTTACAGTCGGTAAGTCGAAGCTGGAAAAAATTTTATGGACACTTACTGCGGAGTTCATAAAATATGTAGATCCAGCTTAATAAAGCCTTATTATAAGCTTGTTATTTTTATCGACATGTAATTTGCATTCATGAAATACCCTACAGATTATTGAAACTTTCACTGGATAATTAGCGAAGATTATCAAGAGACAGTAACAAGGGAAACTTCCTATAATTTCATTAGGTATTCCTATCATATCATCGTGAAAACGCGTTCGCTACAATGATATACGATGCAGCTTCTTAAGAGTATACAGTAGTTTTTCTATCTCAAAAAATTAATATTCCATCATCAGGAAAAATATACATCTTTCACAATACCTGCCGTATTAAACAGTCTACATCATTCACATCTACGTCTGCAGAAATATACATTTTTTTTAGTTAAAAATAATCGCAACGATATCAACAGCATTATGTTTACGAACTGTTTTTTATAGGCCATAATAGATGCTTGAATGTTCTATGTTATTAGTATTAATTAAGCAAACCTTTTTAACATAACTTATTGTAATTTATAAAGTGTTTGAACTCTATTTTTATAACATTTAAAACATAAAACTTTTTTTAAATGTTTAAAATTTTTTTGATTTTTTTTTTTCGATTTTTTATTTTTAATTTGTGTTTGTTTGGGGTATGCATGAAAAGAAGCCGTTGGCTTACTGCATCCCTATTTTATTTACCATTGTTTTGTTTTGTTTTTTGTTTTTGAGAAAATCTATTTTGATTTTCTTTTTCATGTAATTTTGTCTGTGATTTGATTTTTGGTAAATTGAATAAATAAATTGAATTGAATTGAATTGAATAAATCTGCAAAATACGATTACCTCTTTTTTAAAAATAGAAGTTGCGTTTCCGAAAAGGTCGAACTTTTGAAGTTTAAAATTAAATTTTTGTTCGAAATTAATCTTCTTTTTTATGCATAATAAGTAGCAAACCAGGAAGCAGGCAAAATAAGACTTAACATATAAAGAACGAATTTTAAACATTAAAACTTGTCGGCATGAAATTCTTTGCCAAGTTTCTTCACGAAATTACTGGAAATATGCTGGTCAGTAGTTTCAAACTGCAGTTAAAGTGAAATCTTCGGAAATGAACTTTTTTCTTTGGCAGACGCTCATGTTTATTTACATGGCTTTATTATGTGAAGTAAATGCGTATGATTTCAGAACATTACTTCAGAATACCCTGTGTACTTGGATGCAATCAACTTAAATACTTTGAGCTTAAACATTTAATTTTACAGGAATTTGTTCGTGCTATATCATTTAATAACACTACTTAGGGGAAAGACAACCTATTTCGTGAATTTGAATATAATGATATTACCAAGGCAAAAAATACTAATTACAACTATTCCCAATTGGCCTTGGTTACTAACGACTGGCTGATCACTAACGACTGGTGGTACTCTGTCATGGATAAGTCATAAGGAATGAATGCCAAAGAATATACAGTGAATATCAATCAAGGAGAACATAAACCATCGGCAAGATAGTATTTTGTTCCGAATGCATTTATTCGTAAAACGTATGGGAGAAGGCACTTATTTACGGACAAAGGCGCAAACGACGATGGCCCCTCTGTGGAAGCACGAAATGGTGACTGCTGCCTATTGATTCACTGTACCTCAAATGTCACGTGACACGCTGGGGCGATTCCATTATCGCATTTGCACGGTTTACAATTTCACCACTTTACTGCATTTGTGATGGGAACGCGTGTAAACATATTAACTTTTAAAATGAAAGTACTTATTTCTAGTTCAGCGTCAACTTGTGAATAAAATGTTTACAAATAAGCAGGTCTTTCGCGAAAGCTTTAAATTTGAAGTGTCGTGCACTCTTTTGACCTTTTAGCAACTTCAGTAATTTTCAACAAATTTACACAGTCAAACCTATTATTAGCCTTTTTTTTTTTTTTTTTTTTTTTTTACTCGTTCACACCCTTCAAGATGAAATATCATATTTGCCTACATCCTTATAGAGATGCTGTCATTTAAAGCAGCATATAATTTCTATCATTAGAAACGACTGAATATTTTGAATGCTTCTTTTTATTTTGTAATTAACTTCTCGATAGAAACAAATTCCAGCATTCCTATTCCTGGAATTCTTAAATCGTTCTAACCTAATAAAAACAAGTGCACGCCAATATCTTAAATAACCAGCAAATGTAACTAAATTTCAAGCAATTACTTTTTGAAGATTAGAAATTAGAGGGCCCCATTGAGTTTCCTGTAACGTTATTAAAGGGCATGATGAAAATAGGTTGTTAATTTCGATTTTGATTGAAAGTATTTTATCTCTCCATCTTTATTACCGGTTCATTAATGGGAGCAGCAATCGACACTAGGAGAGAATTGAAATAATCCGTTGGAGTCTCGTTATTAACATGAAAACGATATTCGTAATGAACCACAGGCTATTAGAGTGACTATTTGCAGTCATAACGGGAGACGGAATGCGGAAATTGCCTTTGTATTGTCAGTCGGTCGAAGGCTCGGAGGCCTAATGAGCAACGTTTCCCCCCAGTTCCGCCAAGGGAAACAAAAGCACAGAGTTGCCAAATGAATGTGAAATTACTGTTCGAATGCATCATGCTCACTCTTCTCAAAGCACTTAACTCGATGAATTCTGCTTTTGCTGCTCATTCTCCAAACCCAAACCGATCCCATTAGCTAGAGAGAAGAAGGAAGAAGGACGGACACTCATTGGCTTGTTGCTCTCTTTTCTCGTTATTTGCTTCGAATCCTCTTCAATTTTAAACGCATGCGAAAAATAAAAGCACCTATCTACATATAACTATGTAAAGTTTTCAGCACAAAAAACCTATTCGAGTGAACTTTAAAAGGGCGAACTTTAACAATAAAAACACTTTTGAATATAAAAAAGTTCTAAGATAACATCACAATTTAACCACAAAGAAGAGCAACAGGATTACCTGCTATTAGTGAATATCAAAAGGCAGAATACGTTACTTTTATTTCCTTTTTAAAATTAATTTCTTTTCATTTGTTCATCTTGACTCTGGTTTTTAATTTATTCATTAATTAATGTTTTCAGTTAGATAGTTTTTAAAAACGCAAAAAAAAAAACTTACACGATAGACTATGACTATTTAGATACTGCTTATTCAGTGACGTAATATGGTTTTTCTGTTGATATAAATTATTACGATATTTAAATAGAACGCAAATTTGGGAAAAAATAGCAACGTTAAACAAGGAATTTAAAATTGTATAATTAAAAAACTTCTTAATACTGGTTGCATGACTTTACCACATTGTATGCGCTTCCAACTTCATTATTCATAATATAAAGGCGGTTTCTAAATGGAAGGACAATAATTACATAGTATGAGTCCATACATCAATCTAAGCAAAAAGTTCCTTATCGAAAATGTCTAAAACTCAAAATTTAGGGTCTAAAAAAATCGCGTCGTACGTCATTCATGAACTTTCTGCACCAACAGTTCACTAAATCAGTAGTTTTAAGCTCTCTTATTAAATCTGTGCCGAAACCATCTAGCTAAAGGGCTTTATCTAGATGGCGTTGGCAATGCCACGAGAAAACGGCGGCAATTGTAGAGATTAAATTGACGATTTCCGCCAGCTTTTTAGAAAACTTCGCGTGACGTTTAGAATTTAAAATCTGAGTTTTGGACATTTTGCATAAGGAACTTTAAATCTGTCATCATGCAAAGGATCACGCCAGGTATTTATTGTCCTTCCATTTAGAGACACCCTGTATAATAAACATTGTGTAATATGTTTTTTCTTTTATAAGTGTGGCCAATCTTAGTCTCTTTAAATTATGTTGTCTTTAATTCTTTTTTCTTATATTTTTTATGTTAAAAAGATGGTGCGAAATTCAAATATTTATTTCAAACAGAAAAACAGCGAGAAGCAGCACCTTACTAGATAGAGGAAGGTTCATAGTTTCAGTAGCATGCCTAATAGTTCATTCAATGCTACACAGTATAGAAAAATGGCGGCGCCACTATGCTGCAGTTTCCGAAGTGTGAACCAACTTCTACGAATTTTTTATGCCATTCTCAAATTTGTTCTTGACGAGACAAATGGATTCAGACTTCGCAAACTGCAACACACAAACACAAAAAAAAATTGAAATAAATATTCGAAATCTGCTCCTTGTTTCTTGAATAACTTTTTACTGTATGGATAATTTCGAACCAAAATTTTATGGAGAATTTGATATCTTTAACAACATAGTGCACTCAGTTTTAAATGTTAGAAGTATAATTGCGAAGTTTGATATCTTGAATAATTACACTGCAATTAGCAAATGATTGGGGTAATTTATGTCCACCAAATTTAATCATTTTGAAATGAGACACAGGTTGACCGGAATTTCAAGTGAATAAAATCGTTACTCTCTCCATCAAACAAATATACCTGATAGAGGAATTGGGCTTTATTATTTGAATAACTGGTTTGAGAGTTCGCCAGCGAATTATTAATGATAACATTAAATTCCTATCCTTTATTTTAATCGATCATATTAAATATTGTGACATTTACCGTTCACGCTGTGGATTAAGAATACTTTTCTGGGAGAATTAGATAAGCTACTGAATATGGAAATAATACCGAATAACACAGTCTGTAAAGTTGCGGGAGATTTTAATATTAATATGGAATAATTACACTTCACTGTAGGTTACGAGGTTATTGGCTAATTTAACTAGTTTTAATCCACAGAATTGCATTATTATACCTATCATACCCCAGACGTTTTTACTAGATCAAGTTTTCATGCACCAAAATAGAATTGCTTACAATAGATTACTATATTGGTAATTATAAGTCTTTATTATTGATATGTAATCTTGATGATGATAAGAATTACTCTTCCATGAGTGAACCTAAAAGGAGAATAAATTATCGAGATTTTTAGTTTTTAAGAGCTGACCGTTTAGGATGTTAACTTAAATCCTTTTTTCTGAATCAGTAATAAAATTGCAAATTTTTTTAAAACACTTTAATAGGTTATGATGAATATTGTCCTAATCAAAGAAAATATAATAAATGTTTTTATCGACTTTAGCCCCATTTTAACGAATTAATTCTTTAATTATGGCAAAGTAGAGAGACAAATATTATATTATTTAGCTTTGGGTAGAGAATGTAAAAAAAAAATAAGATTATTAATAGCGGCCGTTACTTAAGCAAATTTAGATTTATACTAAAGACAAGTAAAAAATTTATGACCAGGTGTAAATAAAGAAAAAAAAATACTAGATCTTATTTGTCGAGACCGACTCCTGGCTTCCTTTTTGACAACTCTTTCCTTCAAATGTTAAAAAAAGTTGAACCCCACGAAAATAATTAAGGGCATTTTCATACGGTAAAAGCTCGATTTGAAGACCGGGCTACTACAGTGCATCCCATAATCTTAGGTCCACCACCAATTTTGGACATATTGAACGGGAACATAATGCAGGAATGCTTATCTCGAAACTATGAAGTAAAATAAACACATATTTATTTCAAGAATGCCACACAATAAATTAACAAGTGAACATTAGTATTGAAGGGTAGTCCCATAATCTTAGGTCCACCCAACCAAAGTCTTGGATGTAGCTCAGAGAATGCATTGAAATATTTACATATTTGTTAGAAAACACAATGCAGCCTGATATCCGTATTCCATGAAAATGGCACATGGTAAGCCGCTGAATGAACATGAAGAGAAGGCAAATTGAAGCATTCAACAGTGGAGGATAATCTGGCCGCCAAATAGCTAAGAAACTAAAGCGCTCTCACAATGTGGTCAACAATTATTTGAAGCTGGGAGTTATGTATGGCAAAAAGAAGTCATCTGGGCGCCCAAGCAAGACCGCAGATCGTATGAAGAGGAACGTCATAAAACAGGTTGCTTCAGACTCTGCATCATTCCGACAAATTGCACAATCAACCAACATTCCAGTATCAAAATCAACTGTTGGGAGGATTGTGAAATCGAATCCGAACATTGTTTAAGCCATCGAAAGCCATCACCACCTCTGAAATTGACACACAAGGAGAAAAGACTTGACTGGGCCAAAGAAAGAATTCAGTGGACAGGTCAATGGAAGAACATAATTTTTTCCGACGAAAAAAATTCAATCTCGACGGTCCAGATTGATTCTAATATTAATGGAGTGATATCCGAAAATCTCAGCAACTATACTCCAAACTACAACAAGGTGGAGGAAGCGTCATGATATGGGCAGCTTTCTGTGGTTGTGTTAAGTCCCCTGTTGTTTTCATTACAGGTCGAATGAAAGCAACAGATTATCAGAATGTGCTAGAGGATAACCTTATGCCCATGATAGAAAAACTGAACAATTCTCAAATAAAATTTCAACAAGATAATGGACCTGTGATTACAGCTAAGGCAACCTTTGAATGGTTTCTCTCCAAAGGTGTGCCCATTCTTAACTGGCCAGATCTCAATCCCATAGAGAATCTCCGGGGTTACCTAGCGAGAGCCGTTTACAAAGAAGGGAAACAATATTCTTCTATTGTGGGCCTGAAAACTGCAATCATAAGGAATGCGATAACATTCCTACAGAAATAATGGAAAATTTGGTGTTATCAATGCCAAAACGATTGCTTGATGTTGTTCTGAATAAGGGTGGCAGGATTGCATAATAACATTGCATTTCCTTCATTTATATGTATTTTGGAGGGATGGACCTAAGATTTTGAGACTACCCTTCAATACTAATGTTCACTTGTTAATTTATTGTGTGGCATTCTTGAAATAAATGTGTGTTTATTTTGCTTTGAAATAGTTCCTGAATTCATAGTTTCGAGATAAGCATTCCTGCATTATGTTCCCGTTCAATATGTCCAAAATTGGCGGTGGACCTAAGATTATGGGATGCATTGTATTTATAAAAATGATCTTCACCCCCGGCCATTAATCGAGACAAGCGTTAAGAGCAATTCCCAAAAAATACCACTAAATTTTGACATACAACTTAGTGAAAAAAAAAATTATTAAAAACGAAATTTTAAAATTTTACATCATCAAACATAGAAATTTGCTAGTAGATGTTATTTCTGCTGTCTCGGAATTGCTGGAGATGAATGCTTCATTATTATAAAGTTCTTCATCAAGGCAATTTTTATTACAAGAAAAAATAATAAATTAATCTAAAAGCCAGATGAGAATGAGCAAGCTATACTTATCAAAATTGGTCTGAGATCGGGCCTTTATTTGAGATCGGCCTTTATTCGAGACCGGTTTTTAGTTGAAATTTTCAGATATATACCCAGCTTTAAATCGAGATCGGCTTTAATTTACGCCCCCGGCCTCAAATCGAGCTTTTACGGTATACGAATGTTTTCATAAAATGAAATTCGGGAAATGTGCTTTTGCGATCGCCGAGCGAGTCTGTTATATTTTAATATGGGAAGTTTAGGAGCCAGGCTTTTCTGATTCGAATGCTGTAACTTATATAATCGCACGATTAAAATACAACTTTCTAAATGGTGTCTGAATATTTTTGTTCACTCTACAGCTTGACAGCAGTGTTATCTATGGCAAACAGCTCGACCCTATAATCTAAAAGAATTGAGTTCTTTTCAATAAACATTCAGCGCCAAAAACGTACCCAGTTACGCATAATAAACATTCTAAAGAAAAACTTCATTATATTTTTAATCTGTCATCTGACATATATACCCGAATTTTCAGTAGAATTAAGGTTATTGTAATTGCATACAATGAATTACTTTGGCAAACAACTAATTATTGAATAACTCATGAATATTCTGTGAGGGTTTTATTTTATGTCATACCTCTGCTGTTCAAATTATTGATGAAATATAGGAAAGAAAATTCCACAGCCTGGATTCGAACCAGGAACTTTTGGCTCAGATCGCCAACGCGCTAACGAAAGCTAAAGGTCCTCAGTGGCGCAATTGCCTAGCGCGTTCGCGTTATTTCTTTCCTATTTTTTTATCATTAATTAATTATTGCTCCTCATTCACGTTATCAAGTTCGATATGCATAAGTTATATTTTGAGAAGCAGAGGAAGGATGTTATATAAAGGACTCAAACACTTTAAAATTATTTTATACTTATTCTACAGGAATATTTGAGCAATTTGTGCACTACGGAAGGTTAAATGGTAAAAGCAAAAATTGCAATGGAGATGCATCGAGGTATTTCTCTTGACATCTTCTGTATGTTAAAATCTCTTTCCTTTAAGTGGCTGGAGCCATGTCTGGGGAGTAGAGAGGCTGCTGAACTTGTGTAATGCTGTGTTTTGCTAGAAAGTTATACGATGGGTGGGTGGGAGTATTCTCGTGATGGAGGAACCACTCGTCACTCCGCCAGAGTTGAGATCTTTTGCCCTAACAACGTCTTGTAGATCGCGGAGAACAAGCTTGGAAGTACCCATTGTTGATTGTCTGTCCTTGTGGAGCGTTCCCTGGCAATAGAATAGCATCACCGTGACTTTCACATGACTTCATGAATGGAATGCCTTCTCTGGCTATCGGCCTTGGTGGCTCAGGGGTTGCGTGGTCGCCTCTGATGCCCGAGGACGCGGGTTCAACCCCGGCCGAGGACGACGAGGATTTTTCAGGGGGAAAATCCTGAGATCACGCACTTCCTTCGGAAGCCGTTGGTCCCGTGTAGTCGTTTGCCGGCTGCACGTTAAAGAACCCTTGCGAGGAAAAATTTGCGGCCCCTATAACGCCGTCCTGAAATGACCACGGCAGTTGAAAAGGACGTTAATACCAAACAAACCAAACCAAACCTTCTCTGGCTGTGAAGACACATGGCGTTTTCCATTGCGATAACTGTGCTTTTGTTTTAGAGTCGTAAACGTAGACCTAGAATTCTTCTTCGTTTGCGTGCCTCCATGTTTCTGGAAAAATTTAATACAGATCTTTTGATCTGTACGTTACGCCATTTTTACTCCAGACACAAATGCGGCGAATGCATGATGAAGAGCGAAGCGTTCAGTGAAAAAATTACATTCGCGCTGTAATGGATTGCAACAGTAAAAATTAAGGTCGGCTACTTGTTGATCAGACCTCGTACACTTAAAGACATTCTCATTTATAATTTATTAGTCATGGCCAGGGTCTATAGAAGTAAATGGTCGTTCAACTCCCGTCATTTTCCATTGTTAAGGGAAGCTAGGGAATTCAGATCACGCTAGGAATCGCATAGGTCGAATACACTTTCTGCGATGTATGCGGCACTAGCGTGATCTGAATTCCATAATTTGTAGAGTTATTTTACTTATATTGTTTATATCCAAAATTAATAGTGAGCTTAGTAATGCATTCTACAGTTAGTTTATCAATATATTTATTTAACATTGTGTAGAATACACTAATTTTGGCAGTAATATGTCAATAATTCCGGCTGTATTGAAATTGAAACTGAAGGTGCTATTATACATGCAGCGCCCTTTTTGAATAGAATTCCCGCCCTATCGGGAGTTAGAAACTTTAGCTTCATTTTTCAGTGGAGTTGAACGACCATTTACTTCCATAGACCCTGGTCATGGCATATAGTTTTAACTATCATAATATTTATTTAAATTATCTGAGCTTCTAAATGAACTGGACATGCAAAAAATTCACTGATGTTCTTTTTATCTAAGATATGGAATACTCTCTTAAAGTGTATTAATATATAAAGTTTTTTTATAAAATTAAAAGCAGAGTTTTAAAAAAAATATTGTTAACTTTTAAGATTTTTTTTTTTTTTTTGGTATTGACATTTTTATTTAAATTTTTTTGATATTGGGGATGGCTTTTTTTAAAATTCTGGTAAAATTGTATTGTATTTGAGCTTTTATTTTACGTGGCTCCTTTTTCTTTGGGGTTTATGGGCACTGGTAGCTCTTTCCAATGTTTTAAATTTTATTTTACTCTTTATAGTACATATAGCGACATCAACACCACAACTACCGCTGCCACCAATAACAAATATCAACAATAATAAAAATAATAAACTTCTCTAATTTGAATGGAGAGAAACATTGTTCGTCAAGTTTAAATCAAAGTCTGCCAGCTTATGATCGTAATCTTGATAGGTAAAGTTAAGAGGCACTGTTTATCATCAAAAGTTAAATTTTAAATCAATTTATTGAACTACTTTTATCCAGTAATTGTCTTTAATTTTTCATCTTCTTGTTCCTCCTGATTATTCTGATAATGATTTTATGACTTCAAAAGAATTTCTAACAGTGTAATGGCAGTTAATTCACATGTTAAATTAGAACAATTAACTGGAAATGGAAGGAGGGCAGCCTAATTGCTTTGCAATTTACCATTCATTCAGGTTATTAACTTGGGTCAATTAACCTTATCTAAAGGTTTGTTTAAAGAGAGAGAGAGAGAAAGAAGAGGAAGAGCGAAGTCCAGTGAAATGGAAGAAACCAACTTTGTAATCCTATTAATGGTTGAAAAGATTCGCTGAAGCGACGGAAGATGCTTGCGGAGTCGAAAAGGAGATTGCTAATGGGCTTTGGCGTCGGCGACGCACCCAACGTTTGACAACTTGACAGTTTGCTGACTTTTGCGCTCACACTTTTCAATAAAAATTTTCAATTACAACAGGAATTCGTCTAAGTGGAAATTCTATTAGTAGTTTAATGAAATAAAACTCTCATCATGGTTATTTTATTTTATTTTGGTTTATTTTTTTGGTTAGTGAACAATTATCAAGTCGAGACTTTTAACTTTACAAATTTTATATTCTTAACTTATTAATAATGTCTCAAGGTGTCTTAAAGACAACCAAGTTGTCACGGTTGAAAGCTCAATGGGAGACGGGCACCTGGCCCACAGATCGAGAATTTCTCCACTCCAAATCATCAGAAAATTGATGAACTCACAAGTAAATAATAACAATTATAAACTTGAGATGATCTCTAGGCATAGGTAGAGACGTCGCCCATGATAGTCGAGGTTCCTGGTTCGAATCTAGGTCGCAGAATTTTTCCTTTCATTTTTCAATCGAATCCAGGTCGCATTTTACCTATGCTTGGAGATCATCTCCAGTTTATAATTATTATTATTTAGTATCTATAAGGGTTGCCCAAATGAAAAGTGGACACGGTCTGGTTATGTAATATTTTTTTTTAAAATTAAAAGTAATCATTATGTTTGTTGGTGCATTGGTCCCATCCTTTACACAGTAGATCAATTCCCTTGGCGTAGAAGGATTGTGGTTATTTTTGGAAAAAGTCTTTCACCGCATCCTTCACGTTTTCGTCCGAATTGAAACGTTACTTTTGCAATGTCTTCTTGAGCGGCCCAAAGATGTAGTAATCACATGGTGACAAGTCTGGGCTGTAGGCGGATGTTCCAAGACTTCCCACCGGAATTTCTGTAACATCATGGTGGTTTCGCAGGAGGCGTGGGGGCGCGCATTGTCGTGCAGAAGGATCATTTGTTGTGAGAGAAGCCCTGGGCATTTGTTTTTGACTGATTGCCGAAGTTTCGAGAGTGTACTGCAGTACTGTGCAGAATTGATGGTGCATTTCGTTTGGCAGAAAATCAATCAGCAGTGACTCCGGTACACGTCTGGAATCTACAATCACACCCCTTCACTAGAGCACTGTTGTCGTTGCTGTAGTTATGACGCTAAGGAACGCGTCTACTTTTCATTTGGGTAATCCTCATATTTTTTTTGGTCACGCTTTAATAATAAAAATGACAATTTAAGTAAAAGTGAAATTTATTTTCACTCTGCTCATTGAGTAATACATATACTGATTAGGCAAAACATTAGATGGGAAACTTAAATTGTGACGTCTCCCTCACAAAGTGGAAGATAACTCAGAACAAACTCGTATAATATTTAGGGAGACGTCAGCCTTCCTGCAAGTGCTGCGCAATCGACGACCATGCGAAAATATGATTATTTTGGCGGCTGATCGGGGGAGCATAGCTGTTGCAAGATAAGTGAGCTATTCCATTGCATAACTGAGAACAACCCTTAGGGTCTCGAAGTATCATTGTATATCGCGTGTATACAAACGACGTATGTACCAGCATTTATCGAGCGAACGGTGCCCGCCCAAACGCATTTCGATTGAGATGTAACTTTTTCAAATTGGTTTTGCTATTCGATAGAGATTCTTCCTGAGCTCAAGTGATTAAAATGCCAATGATATCGCTCTAACGACCAAATGATTATTAGATCCTCGTGAAAATTTCTCAAATAGCGACATATGGGATATGTTATGTTATTCGATCGGGAATAAAGGTAAACGAAAGAAATGCTGCGTACGAGAAAAGTCAACTTTTTCGAGCATTTTCTCAAAAATAACCCATTTTTTTTCTTCTTTTTACTCGGATGATTTGATTTGGTGCCATCGCTGACAATGAGGAAGCTGGCGACGACCCTGACGCTTAATGCTAAATTCAGGCTCTATGGCCATTCTGAGATCCTCCACTTTGTAAGCCAAATTGCTGTACGGCATTACGTACAGAAATATTGGAACTGGACACTATCTCGGGCTCGCTCTCGCCACTCTCTTGGAGGCACACATATGAAGTTAAGTCTGCGAAACATTTCCAGAAGGACGCCAGAGGGTAACTAGAAAAACACTGTTCATGGCACTAATAGTTATTGCAGGCTTCCACTTACTAGAGAGGGACCGTGGAAATTTACTCTCTCTTGGTTGAGAGTCCAAGCTGCAGGCTTCCTACGCTCGCTCATGGTGGCAGAAAGTCCTCTATCTCGTCCGTCAACCACGGCTAACGAGCTAGTTTCACTTTTGAAGAAAAGACGTCTCTCCTTCTCATTGACCTAGAACGACTTCTTCTCATGGTATAGGAAGATTATGATTAACTCCGGGCCTTCATGTAACTTTTGGTTGATTATTTGGTGGGGTCACGAACTCGACTACTTTAAAGGACAACATGCAACGGACTGTGATGAACGCTCCTTGTGATATATTACGGTCAGCCATAGAGAATGTTATGCACAGAAAGAAGCGTGTGTTCCACGAGAAAGGGGTCACATTGAAAGTGTCGATGACCTTGCATGTGTTGAATAAAACGTGATGTTTCACTTCAATTTCGTCTTTGTTATTTATTTGCCTGTTTCACTTTTGGTACAATTACGGTTGTGAGATCGAGCTATGTATGGCTCTGAGTACTGTCAGTTTACTTTTAACAACCCTGTTTTCACCAGTTTTCCCCATTCGGCATGTGCTATTAAAATCAAAATTCAAATTATTATAAGCTTCTCTTTAGAATAGTTGTAAATCGATTTATGATACATGTATATTATTTATTTAATTTGTAAAGTGTCTTTTATAGACGTTATCTTAGCAGTTACATATTCACTGTCGGAATATAAGAGTGCAATCCCACATACATATGTGCGTGAATCTTGAAATTTGCAACAAGTAGTATTTCACTTTCATATTATTGAGTCAGGAAAAAAGACGGAGCATCACTTTGTGGGTATCACATAGAAAACACAAAGATTGCGTGAAAAGGTACAAAATTAAAGTAAAGTTTATTACGGTTAAGATTTAAAATGATCTTGAAATAAATATCAGTACAAGGTTGAACATCTTGTCAGCAGAGCATAAACATCATCAAGGGGGTGGCCGTGGCCTGGTTGTCTCGACGGTTGGCTCGCTGATTGATGGAGTTAAGCAACTTCAGGCGCGGCCAGCTGCTGGCTGGGTGACAGCCAGTGGCTTGAGGACCACTGCTGGGTGGGACGGCCAGTTGGGGCACAGCTGTTGGGGAACTTTAGTCTGACCCATTTGCTGAGTGACCAGTGCTGGATTGTCCAGCAGCTAGTGACAGCCACTGGTTTGTTCGTCCGCCAGTAGCTCTTTCATCATGAACTCCCCGTGCTTCGGATGGCACGTTAAGCTGTCGGTCCCGGCTGCTACTGCCATATCGTAGCAGTCGTTAGCTACTGGGATGGCGCAAAACTCCCTCTAAGGAGTAATTGCCGCAGATTATCGTTCTGCGATAATCTTCCCTCTGTACAAGATAAACATCATCAAATTAAATGTTACAAAGCAAATCTGCAATATAGTAATCAGTATTGTGGAAGCGTGCAGTTGAAGACCGCTACGTTGAACGATGATACTTTATCCTTTTTGGATACTGCACAGTGAGATCCGGGAAGCACCACCCGATGAAGACACCCGACTTCTCAAGCACCACCACTGTAGGCGATCACGCAACCACTGAACCACCGAGGCCGATGGAGAATAAAGAATTAATACCCTACGACTTAAACAAATCCTTGTTCGATTAAGTAAGAGAGAAGCTAAATTAAATAGCAAGTAAACATTACGTGCCCAAGGAACGTTGCATAGGCATAGACCCCAAAAAATTAAGTTTTGATATGCTAAAAGAATTAGAAAATACAGTTAAAAAACACAACTTTTTTTTACAAAATTAATAAATTTGATTTAAGTTATAAAATTTTATTAAAAAAATAATAAGTGAAAACCTATGGAAATCTTCAAGGAACAAATAAGCATAAACACAAATCGTAAAAAAATTCTTAAGCATTTACGTATAATAGCCAAACAAATATTAAAAGATTAAAATAAAGAAAATATTAAACAAAACTGACTTGTACAGTTGACAGCATAAAAGGAAGTATTAAAGGGGATCTTAAATTGATGCTAGAACATTAAATTACATGTACTATTATTACAATATTTTCTGAACGAAAAAAAAATCCACTGTACGTAATCACAGGCCTTACAAAAACAATGTGTCCAGAGTGGTAGAATCTTAAACAGTTCATCGAGAACAAAGGCTTCGCATAAATAAAGTCTCCAAGTTCATGGATGTTAATGATGTCTGCCAGTTCGAGTCTTTGGTCATCAGTCAAAGGTGAAGTGAAGAAAATGTAAATTGCAAAATAAACATTAAGCCTCACCCACGAAGAATTTGAAAAAAGTATGCTTCAAACCAAGCAAAATTCGGCGATGCAACTATGTCAGATTGAACTTCCATCTAAGGACCAAAGCTGAGGCTAGAGCTGATGATCCTAAACGTTTGCTGTGCTGCTGGCTGTCCAAGTGAAGTTGCTCGATGATCTTTGCCTATTTACGTGCTTGGACTGCCAAAATTAGGCGCGTGCCCCATAACGCCCAACAATGACTGCCCACAGCACATACTTATTCTGATCATCGAACTTGGATACTTTGTTAATTTTTGCTAATATTTAGCAATATTTTACAATTTTGGTACATTTTTCCACATAATTTTCTTACATACGTATTTGACTCCCCCCCCCCCCCCAACATAAATCCTGGCTACGCCCATGGAGCCATCGCACTAGAATTTTTCTCGTGCTCACAGACAATGCTATTTTTCGCAGCACAATGCATGCGCGGAGCATTAAACGGACGAGTCCATTTACGGTGAGGTAGGTTGGGCACCATGTGTATATAAGCGAGAATCATTGGATCCGTATCCTGATGTACATTAACCGCATTGCCACTAATAAAGAAACAGTCTTCGTATTAAAGATATCATACTCCCTGAATTGTACTGCTATCGGCGATGGATTTTGCGGTCAAAAACTCAACACGTGTTACGTCAGTTGTAGTGATGTTGTGATGTGTTCAGGATATTTTATTTTTATCAGTATTGGTTTGGCTTTTAAATTATGGGAGCACATATTTATGAATTTAGAAAGTGCGCCTCTGCGGGTATTGAATCACAAGTGAAGACTACTTTAAAGGTTATCGCAGGCCTATTTCGGCAAATACAAGGAAACCGAATGAAGACTTAACAGCGTGTGTTCACAACAAAGATAACAATTTAGTATATTAAGGCAGGATTTAAAGTTTGAATAATAATTCAACGTCAGATGTTGTTTGAGTATTTAGTTTTGCATAAAAGACCAACCAGTTATTTGAGTTAAGATACTTTTCGTGCGCTTAAAGTTTAACAAACAGTGACTGTGTTTTATGGAGCAGCTCGACACTATCATCGGAAAAATATTATTTCTCTTCAACAAAAACGCAGCGCCAAATACGCAGGTGTCATATATTATACAGGCTGTTTTCTAAACATACGAAAAAATTCAAATGATGATTCTTTGGGTTATTTTAAGAATCTTTTGTCCTTTGATGATTTGCGGAATGCCGCTTTATTTCGAAACAAGGCGAAAACGGTTTTTCGACAAAAACAATACTGATATCTTTTAACAACATTCTGATTACTACGAGGTGCATTCAAGTTATAACACCTCCGATTTTTTTTCTCAGGACTGGAAACAGATAGAAACATTCGGTTTGTTGTAAAATACGCGCGCACTTGTTGTGAATGCGTGACAGAAATGGCAGTACTGTACGGCAAGCAGAACTTTAGCGGCAGCGGCGAAAGTTAGAATTGTTTTTAATACTTAAAATTGGGACGTTTTCATTACAAGAATAGCGTGCAATCATTCGTTTTCTTCAATTGCGAAGTGTGAAATTCATCGCCAGTCGAGTGAAACATGTGGTGATGATGTCATGGATGTGTATAATGTGCGTTCGTGGGTGCGACAGTTTAAAGAAGGTAGAACGTCGTGTGACAACAAACTAAGACAATCTCGGCGTTGCACCAGCCGGTCTGACGACATGATCGAGCGAGTGGAGAAAGTTGTTTTGGAGGATCGCCGAATAAGCGTGGAACACATCGCCTCCAAAGTTGGCATTTCCGTGGGATCTGTGCACACAATCCTGCATGAAAACCTGAAAATGCGACACTGAAGTTGCTTCGTGACAACAACTTTGAAGTGATTTCTCATGCTCCCTATTCACTTGACATGGCTGCTAGCGACTTTCGGCTATTTCCAACGATGAAAGACACTGTCCGTGGTCTCACATTCACTAGCCACGCCGCTATTGGATCAACGATTTTCCAGTGGTCAAAACAGATTCCTAAAGACGCGTTCGCACCGGCCATGGAATCATGGCGTCGCCGTTGTGAAAAATGTGTAGAGCTGCAGGGAGATTACGTCGAAAAGCGACACAAATTTCACACTTTTCGTGTGATTAGTTTGTGAGAAAAAAAAATCGGAGGTGTTATAACTTGAATACACCTCGTAAAAATGGCTGTTTTTTGCACTCACACTAGGTTAGTGCACATATTGAAAACACTGCCAGTTTACCCGTAAATATCCTACGTATTGTTGAATACGTCTCGTGACTTGTCATTTTCAGATAATTGAAGGGTGTAATTAGGGTCGTCTTTAAGGTCCCCGGGGCCCCCGGGCTCATCCTACGACTGAGGAAACAGGATTCCTCGGACTCGGGGGCCCCCGAGCATGCGCCCAGTTGCGCCTATGCGGAAAGATGGCACTGGGTGTAATGCAATAAGATACAAAGAGACAACAAAGAATCACTTGAATTTTTGTCGTATGTTTAGTAAACATTCTGTAAATATTCTAAAGAAGATATTAAGACAAAAATTCTAAATATTCATGAATGAAAAATAGGAAAGAAAATTCCACAGCCTGGATTCGAACCAGAAACCTTCGGCTCATAGATGCGCAGAACTGTTATTATAAATATTCAGTAATCTTATCGCTATAGATACGCAGAACCAACTAATTTGGTAAACGATTGACGTATTTAAATTATACTTTGAGAAGCAAAGGGAGCGCATTACGTTAGACTAATTAAACAATTTTAAACGAAAATTAATTTGAATCGGTCATTTCAAAAACCACATAAGTCACGTTTTTCTCAAACATTCTTTTTTTTCTGCGAACGCTTCCTTAAAGTTAGACGTATATTCTGGGTAAAAACCACGTAAGTCGGTTCATACCTTCCTCTTCAAATAATACCGCCTAATTGACTACTTTGCTTAAACGAAGGGAAAAGTGTTCCAAAAGAACAAAAAAGAACATTTGCTCTTTCGACATATGAGTTTTCATTATGATTCAGATAAAAAAGGTACTATCATAGCCGAGGAATTTATTGATGGATTCATTAAGCATTCATTCATATTAATGAAAAAATCTCTAACTCCTGTGTCACTTCCATCAGCTAAAGCTTATGATTTGAGAGTGCCAATTAATAGTAAAAAATTAAATAATTTAAAGCGAGTTCAGGATAGCATTCTGGAAGAGCATATGCCATTTTGTCAAAACATATTTAGCTGGCCAACTGCAAATGTTGAAGATAATCCGGATGAGAATGATGGAGAATATGATTACGTACCATAATGATAGTAAACCATGAAAATGTAACGTTGATTAGATAATATTTAAGTATAATTTTCAATAATATTGATTAACAAGAATGATTAATATGATTGTTATTTTCAAATTATATACCATTTAACCCTGTTTCTTGCTAAAATAACATTAAGTCAACAACAGTTTTTCACGTTTTTTATATTATTATTATCCATAAATTATAAATTATTGATCTAAGGAGTTTAAATGATTAATTTAAATTTAAATGAGTTCAGTCTCCTTTTAATGAGGAAAATCGTAAAATTAATAAAAACAAAATTAATAATAAATAAAATCACCAATCTTGAAAAACGATGAAGGAATTTGTGAGATGGAAGAAAACTCAAAGGATGTAGTCTATTGCAGATGTTGTTGATAGTAGAAATAAACCCAGTCTATTGAGGATGTAGATGAAGTCTTGTGAAGATAATGTTGATAGGGGAAAACGATAATCTTGAAGGAAGTGTTGGTTTTGAAATACAGATGAAATTTTAAACAACAATCACCCTAGTATACAATAGCCAACAATCATAACCAACAATTACAACCAACTTAGCTTCATCACCTTTATATCAATTGTTAAATTCTTATTTCAACTGTTTTCACCATTCAAAAATATTTAAGCCAACTGATGATGAGAAATATTCTCGAAAACGTTTTTTTATATAAATTTATCCCAAATATTTGGATCACCCTCTTCAAAATTTCATCTGTATTTCAAAACCAACACTTCCTTCAAGATTATCGTTTTCCCCTGTCAACATTATCTTCACAAGACTTCATCTACATCCTCAATAGACTGGTTTATTTCTACTATCAACAACATCTGCAATAGACTACATTCTTTGAGTTTTCTTCCATCTCACAAGTTCCTTCATCGATTTTCAAGATTGGTGACTTTATTTATTATTAATTTTGTTTTTATTAATTTTACGATTTTCCCCATTAAAAGGAGACTGAACTCATTTAAATTTACACAAATTATAAAGATTATTCGATATTTTAAAGTTCAACCACTAGATTCAGTCCCAAAAAGTCCTTCAAAACTTGTTTACTTGTGAATGACACAGTGTTTATTCCTGAAAAATTCTAATTGTGTGACTTATGTGGTTTTTTAAATGACCGATTTATTTGTACTCAATCCTGAGTGGTACTTAGAAAATTTTGACAATTAGAAATAGAAACCGCTAAGGTAGAAGGGGAAATGGCAGGAGAGGAATGGCGGCGATTAGAAGATCTAATTGAAGGAAATCCGGAATTATTTGATCTGATAAGAAAAAACTACGAATGATATTTTTTGGTCCGTATGTAAATTGGAAATTGGAAATATCCCTGGAAATTTCGCACGCTCCTAGTTATATGCATGGCATGCGTACATACTCCCAGCATTCCTTGCGTACAGACAACAGCTGTTTTTAGCCGTGTCATTAAAATATTAAGATTATTAAGGTTACCGCTGATTGTGAAATACAGTCGGTTATTCGTTTTCTGGTAGCAAAAAACATCACAGCAGCGGACATTCAATACCAAATCTGTAAAGTGTATGAACTCCTCATCTGGAATTTGCTGTATGGTCCTGTGGAATGGGTGAGCAGGGGTTTACCCTAGTCCAATCTGGAATGCTGCTGCTCCACGACAATGCAAGGCTACTAACGCAAGCTCTAAACAAATCTTTTGAGTGGAATCTTGATCACACGTCTTACAGTTCGGATCTACCACCTGTTCCTAAATAAGTTCCTCGACGACCAGCGTTTCAGCTACGATGAAGAAGAGAAAACTGCAGGTTCTCGTATACGGTTGGGCATTATGGCAAGAGTTTAGTTAAACTGTGTAGTTAAAAGTATGTCAAATTTATTATATATAAAATTTGAAAATACATGTATATGAATACAGGGTGTAACAGAAAGTTTCATCACATTTCAAAAATCTATATTTTTTTAAAAAAAATGAAGATACAGAGTTCAGCGACATATTGAAATGTTTATAATAATCTTAAGTTTCGTTTATAAGTGTTATATATGTCCTCCTCCTGCTGCACGGCATCCACCTAGCCATTAATCAATTTCCTCCCATACTTGCTGAAGCATATCTGGAGTCACTTCACGAATGGCGGCTGTTATTCGAGTTTTAGGCTCCTTCAGATTTGCCGGAAAGAGGGGGCAAAAACATGGTCTTTTACGTATCCCCACAAGAAGAAGTCACAAGGAATGAGGTCTGGGGATCGAGGTGGCCACAAAAAGGCTTTGTGTCGTGCGTAGGGTCCCTACGTCTTCCTGATGGCCCTAGAGACCTCTACCAGCATTGAACAAAAACTTGACATTGACTTTGACCTGCGACCAATGGTTGCCGAGCTATTTACGATTGAAATGTGATGAACCCTTGTGTTGCACCCTAAATAATGGTTTTTGTTTTTATTAGAAAAAGTAGCTTACTTAAAAATACCCTTGGTGGAAAGAATGCTGCATATATGTAGTGAAATCTACACATCAATATTAGACATCATCTAGAACCCAAAATTGTGACTACGGTGGACCTGAAAGTGATCTTCATTATCAATACATGTATTATTTATATTATTTCATTTATTTAAGTTTTTACATCATTGTTTATATTAATTTCATAGAAAGTTATTGATTAAATCTCGTGTTCATTTAATTATAATTAATATCTAGATATTTTAATAAAATGTAGATAATTGTTTTGCTCTTTTTTGAAATGTTTTAAATCACTAAAAGTTTTGAAACCAATATTTTTATGTAAAAATTGATTGACTTCCAGTGCATAACAATGGTTTAAGCTTGTTATGCTACGGGGACGTCATATGATATCAGTGTTCATTATTGATCCATTTCATTACCGAAAATTCCGATTTTAAAAATAAATAAAATGATTAACAGAATGAATGTTTCTTTCTGTTATTCCATCAATTTTCAAAACACTACATAAACAACGAATTATGGAATGATCGCCACATCTGTAGCTTATTTACATTTAAACCATTCTCCATATAACGAATAACATCATATCTGCATAGTAAATAACATCGAAAAAGAGACCATAACAATCTTTAGTTGCCAAATAAATATTCTATCTCAACTGCCACTTTTTCAGATAATGACAATTTCAATGCAAATTTTCATGACAATTTAAAAAGAAATTGCTGAAATTGAGGAGGGTTCATCAATTATATAGTAAAAGCGCGTGTTATCATCGATGAAAATAATCGATATTAATCTGCAAGCTATCAATTGATTGGCGCGGCTCATTTATAACTCTGTACGCAAAAATGCTAAACGACCTTAAAGGTGGAATTGAAATTGGAGTGCGTTGCAACATCAAACGACATCGACGCATTCCAATTAATTAATAACTCTCCTGAGAGATTAACTCCTGTGTGATAATTTTGGAAATACGCAGTCCTCTTTCTCCCAACAAATCAATTTTCAGGTTTTGCTAAAGTTCTCTTGAAATGGAATTCCAAACACTCAATTATCAATGCAAATTTAACCCTATTCATAAGAAATACAAAATAGAAAATTTTCGTTCAGTTTAGTTTGTTTTGCGTTGTTGTTTTCGCGTGGCATTCTTGATGACATTTTTCAGGAGTAAGATTATTATTATATTGCTCTTTCTGTTCTAGTAAGTGCATTTTTATCCGTATGTAAAAATGTATTGATAATTTTTTTACGCCCCAAGTACTTTATTTATCTTTTTTTTAAGTTATTAAGAATTTTGCTTTGATTCCAAACACAGGAAACCATTTCCATATAGATATCATAAAGTAATCGTATCCTTTTTTCTCTGTTTATTAGGAGCTTTAGCATAAAAGCTACTTATAAGAATGCGCCCTTGGTCTGCACGTTTATCCGTCCGTCCGTCCGTCCGTCCGCCGTTGGCACGATTACTTGAAAACGGATTAACTTTTTCAAATTCTGTTTTCAGAAATATGACCATCAAAGTCTTAGCTCGGCCGTATCAACTTTTCAGAATTTCTCGTGGACCCCTTCAAGTCGAATTCACGTGCTAAAACAGTCAGTGTAAATAATACCAAGATAACGGCATGTCATATAACAATCGATTTGTCAAGACGGAATACATTGTTACTTTCTGTTCATCTTTTAAGCATTACTGACATCGGCGCGCGCACGTGAAATCGCTTTGTCGACGCACGATTGCTCAAATGGTCATAATCTATAATATTAAGTAGCGGAAGAATGGAGCTACTTATTGGTTTCATAATGTAAGTCCGTCCCCTTCATAATTTCTACATGTTTTGAGGTAGAAGGTTGAAATTCGGAATGTAGCTTCCTGTGGGCATGTCCATCTGCACTATTTAGTTTGGTTTTGATTGGTACACTGGGGTCGGAATACGGAGGTGAGATTCAGAGAGGACAACATATCTATGTGCTACTTATGTACACCTCATTCTAAAAGCGTTTTCACGTAAGTGAAATGATGTTCGGCGTCCTTGCAATACATCAAGCCACTAAAATTAACCGGCTTTTAACCAGTAAAATTAATGCAATTCGAACTCGAGTTCTTGCTTGAACTGATTAATTTCACTGGTTTAATATTTTGCAAAGCGGCCGAACATTATTCACCTAAGTGAAAACGCTTTTGGAATGAGCTGTACGTAAAGGGGTGAAATTCAGTATCCAGATTCCTCTAGGCAAGATCTACATTACTATGAAATTAAGACCCCGTTGTTCCATTGTGATCGGATTTGCGGGGGTGGCAGTCACTTGGTCTTTAGAACTAAGGCAACATATAGCATGTGATATAGTATACGTTCGGAAATGATGAGAAAGGAAAGAAAATACGAGCTTTTTTACATTTTCTACATATTACGTTCGAGAAATTAATTTTTTGATTGCTGAGAGGTAAAAAATGCAGATAAAGGGGTAAAAATAGATGACTGCAGGATCTGCTACTTGCCTTAGCCTACTCGGAGGGGGGAGGATTAATTTCTTTTTAATAAATGTATAAATGCATTTCTGCTTCACTGCTAAAGCTCCTCCTTGGAATGTTTACAAGATTTTATTTCTTTTTAATTCTTGCCTAGAGAGTTGCCTCTTTTTTTTTTTTAAATCAAACTAAATAAATAAGCAATCGCCTTGTGAATTTCTTACAGTTTGTGATTACTATGGATGAAATTGCCTGATTGTAATTCATAATATTTATCTTATATAATAATTAAATCGATGAGTATTGGATAAATGAAGAATTAAACTTTGATGAGTAATAATCTTTGATAATGTCAATTTAACAACTTCTAAATAATGAATACACTAAATATTATAATATGGAGGAAAATATATAGCTTAGGCAGATTTTTATACAGCCAATATGTTTCTTAAGTCGCGATTGTGAGGCGATCTCCCTTTTCTAAAATATCGTGAATGTAAATGACATCGGATTCATACTTTGAATCCAAGCATTATCATTCAACGATATGACACTTTGGCGCAACAACCTAGATGGCTTCCAAATTTTACCTCTTGGTCCTAATAGAATATTTTATTGACATACGCCTGCTCATTACTATGCTATACATCTTCTTGCCTTATTAGTTGATTTACCCTCATATAAAATGCCATGCTGAATTGATTCAGAGTTGGTTTAATTTCTGAAAGCACGAATTATGGGAAAGAATTATGGGAAAGAAAGTCGTGATAAAGAAGGCTATAAAAGTTGTGGGAGGGAAGGTGACAGAGAAATTGTGTAGATATGTTATTAGAGAAATTAACTCTGTCCAGAACTAGGATTAAAATGATATTTAAAATTAAAAAACCCATTTTAACATAACATGGAAAAATAGCGCGTCTTATTTGAAGCTTATTTTCTGCATTGGCCATTTTTCCCTGTTGTAACTTTTTTAAATTTTAATCATCGATTAAAACATTTTAGCTTTAATAATGCACTGGCCTGGTTAAAATTCAGCGACGGATAATAGGTTAGACATCTATTTTAATAGATAATCTCTTCTTACTTGGAGGACGAAAATTATACAGAATTTTCCAGTTTTATTCCCTCTTTTGACTTTCTTGTTTTATCCTTTCAATAAAGGGCCAGGTAGCGTTCAGCTCAAAAATACCTTAATAACTTGATTGAACCCCGTTTCCCTTTTAAATTCAACCGATCTTTCGAAGAAATGGATTGCTCGAGGAAATGCGCTTTTAACATGATCGATATACATCTCAATTTTTTTCAACTCTCATTCAGTTCATTTGCTATAAATTATTGCTTCTTACGATACCGATGCTATCAATCAAACAAAATAGCATGGAAAAGAAAGACATTTACGCAACGGACTCGTAATCATCATTATTTTATACTTATCTCTTCCATTAGTATCATGGGGGCTAGATTGTGTTCGTCTAATGTAATTTAATGTTAATGGTCTTCTCATTAGAAATTTTTATTTAATAAAAAAAAAATCACCAAATTCAAGAGAAAAACGAAGGAAATAAAAATTTATTCATTTAGCAAACACTTTCTATACTTTTTATTTTTAATGGATTAAAGAATGAATATAATATTTGGATATATTTTCTAACATTTTAGAATGATTATGAAATAGAGAGTTCTCTGTATTGTCCTTATTGATGAAGTTGATGGAGGCCTTGCAGTACATATAGGGAAAGCTAAGGCATATAATTTCGACCGGTTTTGCTTATTTCCTTGTTAAAGCTAGGAATAAAGGCGAAACCGGCAGGAATTCTATGTGTTTTCTTTCCCGATATGTACTGCAAGGCTTCCATCAACTTCATCAACTGTGGTGAATTTTTTATAATAATCGACCTTTTCCCTCCAAATGCTATCATTTGGAATTTAGCGATCTATCAGAGTTAATTTGAACCAAACGAGACTCGAACTGATCAGAAATATCAAAGATCCTCTGGAAATCAAATTTTAAAGCCTTTTATATTCATAATACCGCAATAATAAATATAATTGTTCGCCTGTTAAAAGGAGGATAAAAATTCAAGTTGAATTCGCAAATTTATTGGGATGTTCCCAGAGCCAGGTGTCATAACTATGATAAAAGTTAAGACCATTGGCAACCTCCAGAATTTGAAAAGATGTGGATGACCGAGAAAAAACTAATCAACATATGAACATGAGGCGTGAAGAAACACCAGTGACTGACTCAGCGAAGCCATGTGAATGAAGCCGGGCTTTCGTTCAAGAAAAAAAATAAGAAACCATTGCGCTCAAGGGAGGGTCGACGCAAACGCTAAGCAATGAATCAGACTATGCCACTGGACAGTGGAGAACTAGAAACGTGTTGATTTTAGTGACGAATGCGGCATTTGCTTAGAGAATTGTGATAACAACAGCTTGTTTCTCTGGTGACTAAAAGAGAAGAATTTTGTTTTGATTGTTTGAATTCCAGTGTTGTTGTTTTATTTATAGGTTTGGAGATGAGTAAAGTTTGAAGGACCTGGAAAAATGTGCTTTGTAAATGGCACTGTCAACAATGCAACTAATATAAACATTTTGGTGATTAAGATGACTTTATTTTTCAGAACGATAATGCACCTGTCACCGTTCTCAGAGCCCAAAAATCATGGGAAAGCAGTAATCAAATTGTACAATGCTGCCACCTACACGCAGATATGGACCAATGTTTGCGCCCATGTACACCCTGTTCCAAAAGCGCTTTCACTTAGGTGAATAATGTTCGGCCTCCTTGCAAAACATTAAACCAATGAAATTAATCAGTTCAGACAAGAAGTCGAGTTCGAATTGCATTAAATTTACTAGCTTAAAGCCGATTAGTTTTACTGGCTTGATGTATAGCAAGGACGCCGAATATCATTTCACCTATGTGAAAACGCTTTTGGAATGTTACGATTAATTTATAAAGGAGTAATAAATGTATGTACAGTGTACTGAAGGAATGGAATAGATAATCAAAAGACTGGATTTTGATCTAAATAATATTTATTAATAGGAAATATTTATAAGTAAAAAAAAAAGAAAAAGATTGTTGATAGGAAAAAAAAGTACGCAGTGGAATTTATCTGGGAAAACAAAATTAAACAAGAAAGTTATTTTCTTTCATTTCTTAGTTACTTATATCTAGCATAACCTTGCTATATGTCGTGTACGTTAAGTTGCACATAACGAAAATAAATCCACACAAGGTAAGTCTCATTAAATTAGCTTTACAAAGACTAATAATCTTCCTGAATTAGATTTTAAAGGTAAGTATTTTTCACTAATGTTTCATTAAACTTTTTACTAATTGGTTGAATTCTTGACAGGGAATTCATCATTCTTGACAGGGATGACCACAGGTTTTGTCCACTGTCCGTATTTCTATCAAAGGCGAGGCTACTTCGTCCACATACTAAACAATTAAATAAACTGTAATTAATATTTAGTTTAACGTCCCAATGTACGATGTATTCTTAAAAATATGTCTATTCAAGTAATCCCGTGACACTGAATAATAAAGTTTCAAAGTCAAATATCGATATTCCGATTGTAAAAAGATTTCAATAAACTATTAATAAAGTCTTGATATTCAGGTATAAATTCTTGAGACACAATAGTTAATTATTTAGATGAGAACTAATACCTAGTTCTCAATATGCAATTAACTAGGGAAGTAAAGTAGCCTATTAGCTACAAATTTAACTAATGAACATTTGACGCCAAAATAAAATTCCAATTCAATATATTGTAAGCCGTCCTTTATTCTCATTAGTAAAGGCCGCTAATCCGTCAGGTAAGTGTGCCGTAACTTTGTAACTCCTTTGTAAATCTCTAGACTAAATAATTTCGTATTCAGCGACTAATTTCCAGCTCGCAAAATTTAATGTGTAAGGCCTTGATACGGAGAAGGAGATACAATAGTCGCATTCACTTAAGGAAAAGTGACTTAGTCGCATTCACTGTGAATGAAACCGGAAATGAAAAGATCACTTTTGCTGCTTTTGTTACTTTTGTCTGACAATACCCTGAATCTTTGACAAAGGTAAAATGAATCTTTGCGAATCTCACCAAATCTGTTCTGAATCCCATGTTTTTGAATCCTGAATCCAGAGATTTACAATACAACGAGATAAGACAGTTCGCCTTTTAACAATGCTAAATCTGTAATATCAACGATCACATTGACATCTGGCTGTCACGGATGAAACAAAATTATTAAATGACGTTTCATAGTTTACGAGGGTTGGGGCAAAAGTCATGGCAACTATTTTTTTTCTTGAAGATACCAGTCCGGTTGGAAAATGTGACATATACAGACGAAAGGACAAGATGTTAACTACATGTGTGGACAATGAATAGCACTGAAATATCGTAACACACGAATTTATTACGGTAGTATACAGGGCAATATGGCCTTCACGGTTGCTCATCACTGGTTGACACATGTCCTTGCTGAAACTTTCCTACCCACCGTGCTACTGTACGGTATGGTAGGGCATTATTCCCAAGGGCTTCCACTAATTCACTGTGACATTCCATCGCATTTCTCCCTCGGAGAACGGCTATTTTGATGTAAGCGCGCTGCTCAACACGGGTTACTTCCATCTCGCACGACACTCACCAACTGACTGATTTCACAGCCCTCGCTGCGCTACTACCAGCTATCACAGAGCCGTCTGTTGTTCTGCATACACACTATGCCTGCAGAACTTCCACACGACACATACGTTTGTGATCCGTTCACATATCTACAAGAAAAAAAAGTAGTTGCCATGACTTATGCCCCAACCCTCGTATTATTAAATGATGCCTTATGTTATTAAAAGTCTATTTAATATAAAACAAAAAATTAAATACAACAATAAAACACACAAAACAAATTTAATTTCAACATATTGCTTTAAACATATATAAATCGAAACCCGCTGTATGATGGGATTCTGAAAAATGAGCAGTCATCTTTGTTTCATCGATTCAAGCAAAATTTTGCTGCGCACCATTGATATTTCGGCATTTGCGCAATTTTGAATCGCAATGAGGTCGTTGCGCACGGAAACTGAAAGTTCAACTGTATGATCAAAATGTAGCCTACTGATGTTGTCAATGCCAACGAGATAACAAGGCCTGGAAGCGGAAAAGTCAGCTGACCCATCGGGGTGCTAGGAAAAATCCAACTTCATCATTTCCAACAAATGGAAAAACACTGATGTTAACATCCAAGATGGAGCCTCGAGACGTTGTAAACAAACATCATCATGACGACATGACAAAGCGCGCCATCTGGGTGAGAGCGGTAAAACACAAAAATCTCGAAATTATATGCAAATTAGCCTTATGTCATATCTCGTTGTATTGAAGATCTCTGCCTGAATCTAGAATCAGGAGCCGATATCTCGCCCCAGGTTCTCGTAAGAAACGAGACAAGAAAAAAGTTCCTACATTTGGCTATGGATCTGTGAAATATTGTCGAATCTCAGAATCCCATAGTGAATCTGTGAATCTTCGTAGAATTCGCGGAATTCTGGCAAATCTGAATCTGTTAACAAATTCCTGAATCTTGATCAAATTATCGAGATTCATGAATCTTAGCCATAATTTTGTTGAATGGCGTAAAGCAAATTTGATATAATGATTTTTCCATTTTTTTTTTACTATTGATTGAACTGTAGGAATTTTCATGTAGGTTCATATACTTATCGCAGTCAATCCTAGGCCTTTTTTATGAAACTCAATAATTTCTTCCCTCTTTTGAATGCTATAATGGCATTCTGTTAAATAATTTTTAAATGAAACCATACAGTTATTTATTTATTTATTTATTTATTTATTTATTTATTTATTGCAAGCAACAGGCTTAGAAATGCCCAATGACAGCTTACAGGAAAACAAATACAAGAACAAAAATTGAAACATCAAAACAAATGTTGAAACAAAAATTTTACAATAAGCATCAATAATAACAAAAGGAGTTTAGATGTTCATAAACTATAACTTTAAATTCATTATAATTTAAAAAGTTAATATCAATTAAATTTGAGAATATATTGCCTAATTTGCATAATCGATTGAAAGGGAGATTGTTTGTAATAAGTTTCTTAGTTAGTGGTAAATAAAATATATCAGTGTTTCTTGAGTTTAGTTTGGGAATGCATAGTTTTATGAAATTGAGAAATCTAACAGAATAGGTTATATGATTATATAATTTGAATAAGCAACAGGCGTCGAGATAAATACGTCTGTTAAGTAGCGTTTCACAACGAAAGTGATCTCTGAGGTAAGAGTTTGTAGCATATAAATTTTCATTAAAGAATTTATGATTTGATAAGTGAAGAAGGGAGCGTAGAAAATCTGTTTGAACTTTCTCAAGACGCCACTGTAACGTAACATTGTACGGAGACCAGATAGTCGAAGCATACTCTAAGCCGGGTCTTACTAGGGAGTTCAATAAGAAAACAGAAAATTCTGTGCTATTGAAACGTGTAGAGTTTCGAACAATGAAATAAGAGATCCTATAGGCTTTAGAGATAATGTGGTTTATGTGGTCGGTGAAAGATGGTTGTGCTTAAAAAAGACCCCTAGATTCTTTGTGGTAGTTTGTTTTTCAAGAGAAGAATCATTAAGGGTGTACGAGAAGCTATGAAGAGAATGTTTCAGTGAGTAAGTGACCGAGTGACACTTTTCATTAGTATACATTTTATTTTCGATACACCAAGAGCTAATAGAGTATAGATCTAATTGCAAATCAAAGCAGTTAAGAGGGGGTAGGAATAATTTTGCCCACTTTGATGTCATCTGCGAACAAAAACAAAGAGGATGATTTTACTACATTTTTTATGTCATTAATGAACAGGAGAAATAATAATGGTTCTAAGATTGAACCATGGGGCACTCCTGAAGAGGATATGAAGCTTTTGGAGGTAGTGCCATTTATGACAACATAATTTGTTCGACCAGTAAGGTATGAGCATAACCATTTGACAAGCGAGTGATGCAATCCAAATTGTAAAAGTTTTTTAATAAGGAGAAAATGCTCCACCTTGTCAAACGCCTTCTCAAAATCGTTGTATATTAGGTCAACCTGACAGTTTTGGGCAATCCTATCACCAATGAGATGTATACAATCCATGAGATTCGATTGAGTTGATTTACCGTTCATGAAGCCATCCTGGTAGGGAGATATATGGGGCGAGACAGTGGGATAGATTCTTTGATAGACTGCATATTCAAAAATATTTGTTGGAAAACAAAGTATAGAAATGGGGCGGTGATTTTTGATATTGTTTGAATCACCTTTGTTTTTGTACAAAGGAACCATTTTGGTATTTTTCCGTAATTGAGGAAAAGTGCCGGTTTCGATTGAAAAAATTGAAGATGTGTTTTAGAGGACAGATGAGAAAAGCACTGCAGGCTTTGTAGACGTAAGAGGGAATGCCACCGGAACCGATGGAGGTTGTGTTATAATATGAGATATATTCTGTTGTTTTCACTTACTGAGCAGTGATAAAATTTTGTGAATTGGCATTCAATTTCTTCAGTTCTTAATGAAAGTGTGTGATACATGCTCAGCAATTGGTTAGTACAAAACACCCCACTAAGCTTAAATGGTGTATTCCTCTTATGCAAATATAAATTTACAAAATTCTACATGAGATCATGGTAGAATTTTAAGTATACTTATCAATGAAGTGAACCGAATGATTTTATAAATTATGAATTTAGAAAATAAGACTTATTACTGTGCTCATTCGATTGTTATAATTAGCAATTGTACATAGTGTAAGTGTATTGTTTTTTTCTTGAATATTATTTTTTATTGCGTTTTTCTTTCTGATATCTGATTCAACAATTTAAATGCTTGAGTATTTGTGGAACTGAAATACACGGGTACCCGTGTACACGTTTAGCTACATGGTACACTGATACACGGGTACCCGTGATGCTGTAAATACACGTGTCAATACACGAACATATTAAATACACGTGTACCCGTGTATTTTGGTACACGTGAAATAGGGAGCTCTACTTAGAATTAGCAGCAGGCGGATATATCTACTTTCATTTGAGCTGTTCTCTTTCATCCCACGCGTTTCTTGTTTTGGAAAGCGCTTCATTTAAATGAGGTGTATGTTCAGAAACAAATGGATAGGTGCCTTGTTTTAATTTTATTCTGGTAGCGATGTGTATAACGATTTCATTACCTCGCTTGTTTGTAAATATTTCTTCTTTACTTAAAAATTCATCGTGAAAATGCTTGATACAAACTCCTGAATTTGCGGTTGGCATGAAATCTTCACGGTTTGCGGTTGGCATGAAATTTTAATAGCCGGTTCCTTTAGAAATCCAAAACTTGTTGTGTACAATGTATATAGTGGTTTATAATAATTGGATTTACAATGAGGAACAGAGCAAATCCATTACTTATGATGTTAAAATAGAATAGCCTAATATAATATTAAATTTTTGAAAGTTAGCCACGATGTTAGGCCTAACATACGGTTTATAATGATACTATAACTGAAAATAACTCTTATTTATAAAAAATTATACTTAGGAAAGGTTTTTAAATTAGGTTCCTGATTACAAATGATTCAAGATGACAAATTATGTTTATACAAGTTAAACGAACACTCCAAAAAATATCTCGTGTGTCAAAATGGTAAGCAGACGACATGATGCCTCACCGACCTCTAGCATGACGTCATCAATTCAGTTGTCAGGCCTGGATATATAGTACGGCCGTGGCTTTCATTAAAATGACGTCACTGAAAGTGACTTAAACAAGATTAGTGAGAAAAGTGAAGAGGTTGTGAACGCGACTAATGTAATTATTTAATAAAGTTAATCTTAGCACAATTACTATTTCTTTCTCCTGCGGGTATTTAATTAATCCTGGGTTATCAGCAACATAAAGTTCACAACCATTATTTGGGCTTTCTTTTGAGAGAACAGAGTTTCTGCTCACCTTGATATCTGACACGTAGTTTCGTCTATTCGTCTTTGCAGTAGCAATTTTCTTGGCCGCTTTGGATACTTCATAATTAACTCTGTCTCTCCTCTGTTCAAACGCTTTTAACAAACTGTATTCTTTTTCTTTAGCTCGGCCGACATATTCTACGCTACCTGTCCGCCTACTCAAAATTCCGCTTCGTTCTCTCCTCCTTTGTTTACGTGAGCATGAACCAGGCACTCTCTCCCCTTTCACTTCCGTTTTTCCTTCTTTATCTAGTCCGTGTATACTGCCCTCTGTTGAGGTTTTCCAAAATCTTTTATTGAATATTATTCTGTTTTTCCACCTGAATTCAGCTTTCGAAAGTAACATAGAGTAGGGTGTACAATTTATCTATTTGTATCCCTGTCGTTGTGATTATGGCAAAGCGAGGAGAGCTATCAGAATTCGAAAGTTGCATGTTAGTGTGTGTCCGAAGCATGGGGCATGCCATTCCGAGATTGTTAAGGAATTCAACATTCCGCGATCCACGATAACCGTATTTACAGGAAATACCTTTTGAAAGGTATTATCACCCGCCATGGACAACGCAGTGGCCGATCTCGACTACTCTCCAACCGTGATCACCACATTCTAATCTTATTAGGTTGTTTCAAAAGTATTGGTCGATTTCGCTTAGGCTAATTCGTTCAGGAAAATATCTAGATGTGAATCTAGGAAATGCACTTTTAGAGACATGTGGCATCCTAAATCCCTGTATGTATTGTAACGTCCCTATTCTTGGTCGGGAGTACAGATCAATCCGGTGACTCGAAATTCTATTAAATAAGATCTTAAGTTCGTACTGGGGAATAAGTATCAGACGTAATTGGTTGGTCCCTCCTAAAGACCTGTGAAGGGTAACGTTTATTCTCAAGAGATTAATTCTAAAACAATCAGACACCTCACAGATGTTGAGGTCAAACAAAAGAAAAAAAGGATAACAAGCAAATTGTTCAAAATAGCAAATAAATAAAAGTCTATTCCACTGAGTCTTTCACTAAAATATTGAGATCAACAATGTCTTGAAAAATGTAAAAAATAAATGTCTGTAAAAATAATATCGCACAAATAAATTCTTTAAACAAGTTTCGAGTCTTAATTATTTTTTTCGTCATTATCGGAGAAAAGTCGTCAATGGGAAAATATTATTTTTCCGTCATATCAGTTTCTGCAAAAATCACATCTGGTAAGTATTTTTCTTTAAACTAAATTTTAGTCGTAATAAATTAATTGAGGTTAACTACACTCTCAAGGGATTATTTATGAGTCTATCATCTTAATATCAACGTCGACGGTTTCCTTATTTTAGTTTGTCTTTATCTTTTCTAGTCCTGGATTGAAGTGCTTTCTCTAGGTAAGTCTCATTAATTGAATAAACATCTTCCTCTTTATTCTACTTCTTAATTTTTCCTTATTAATCTTTTTTTATTATTAATTACTTCGTTTTTCTTTTCACTTTAGGTTTAAACCTGCATAGAGTTCGTCAACGAGAAATTAAGGGGTCCGTCTGAGGCTACAATCGTAATACTGTGTCATCACTTGAAGAAATTGTCCTCGT
>JAHWFO010104687.1:2145323-2168238 GCA_023313115.1 Rhysida immarginata
ATATTGGGATAAGGTAGGGTAACGTTAGTAGAGGGGTGCCCACCCTAGACCCAAGAAACGAGCAATACTGCTACAAAACCTCATCGGAAAGATTTCTCATACGTTGTTGGATTGATGATAACAAGATCAGTTCTATCATGGGCCCCCCAAAACGGAAAAATAGAAAGAAATGGATATTACTTTTCCTGTTGTCGTCTTATGATTGGTGGTACTGTACGAACGTCTATGGCGGCGCTGGCCGAACGTAATTATTGAGTCGCCGAGGTTGCAAGGCTTCTGAATTCTTGACGCTGAATCTCGTCTAAGGTCCACAGCTCTCGGTGAATGTCTCCGTTCTGTAGGCAAGTCGTTTATCGTCGTCTTTCTTTTTCTTCAAACGCGCAAGCCCTCCGAGGTGAGCTGCTTGCTCTCATATTTTAAAATTCCACTCCTGCTTCTCCTATCTCTCCTTGCTCCGCAACAACTAACGGTCAAGTTCTTTTTTCCGTCTGATATTAATAACCACATTGTTGCGCATGAGTCCATTGTTGAGTACGTTTCCAAGATCGGTTTGTCACATAAATAAGAGTTTTTTTTATCGTTGAATAAAATTATCGGGAAATCATTATAATAATTACATTTATCAAAAAAACTCTTTTTCTTCCAATAAAGTTTTAGGTTACATTCTTAAAACAAGCTCATGCTCTTTTTTTTCTTTTGCTTCAAGACACTCTTCAAAATCTGGGTCCTTCTGAAGTTCTCTAATTTGGGGGCCCACAAACATACCCTCTTTTATTTTCGTTGCAGAAAGGTGAGGAAACGTTTTTGAGCGCTACAGAAACCCTCTCCCGGATGAATTCATAGCCTTATACAGTCACAGAAAGGCTACATCTTTATGTGGTGTAGCTTTTTTTATATACCCAATATCATGGGAATTATTTTCAGATTTGAATTTCCCACATGAAAAATATTGGAAATGCATATTTCCATATAAGAAAATTTACCCTTGTAGAACGGTGTATCTTGCCAGAGGTTTTCCGAGCTCTTGTGGAGTAAATGCCACGTCGAGTTACTCCTCTTTGTTGGGCCGGACGGGATCAAAAACTTTTATTTTATATGAGTAGCCTAATAGCAAAGACGGACATACGCCACGAATGTGATTTTAAGAAAAACGCATTTTTTTGTTGTAGCATTGTTTTTTATGTTAAATTAATAATGTTTTTTTTTAAATTAAGTTTAAAAAATATGTAATTAAATGAATTACCTTTACAACCTACTTTTTTATTTTTTAAATGTGAAAAGTGAAGTCTAAAATTGCAATGTCCGCCTTTGCTTCATAATGTGGACTGTGTCCGTGTTTGCATGCAACTCAAGTACGTTTTAACATTGCGACTCAATGGCAAGTATCACAAAATTTTATTATTATAATGGAAAATAAAAGATTTTTTTTTATTACAAAATATTATTGTAACTTTTTTTTAAATTTGTTGAAACATACTTTTTTTCAAGTTTTAAAAAAAAAATAAACAGTTTTGAAATTAAAATGAAATAAAATTTTTCATTAATAGTTTTTAATGATCAATGGAGATTCCTGTTAGCACCAGTTCATCCTCAATAATGTTGTCATGTAAGCATTCACATTCACCTGTTACTGTATTATCATCAACAACAAAAGTTTCATCTCTTTCCAGCAGCAGATGACACGATGTAGGTGGCCATCTTGTTCACATGACCAAAATCTTGAGTTCCCATTGGTTTATAAGGATGTGTCTGTGTTTGCTTCAAAACGCTATTTAACATGTCCGTTTTTGCTTTACACATCACACTTTAAACTGAATTTTAAGCCATTTCTAGCCACTTTTGCTTCAAAAGGATAGCGCCATTGAATTCAGCGGGAAAAATACCATGGGAAACCACTCCTAACTCAAAAAGTCAAAAAATGACTATGTCCGTCTTTGCTTTTAGGCTACTCATATGTTTGTCACTTTCGTATTTGCATTGGTTTATAAGTAAAACCTGTCTAATCCAGATCCTCCATAATCTGGAAACCTTTCTGTCTGGAAGAAGTAGTCCCAACCAGGGGTATAGGGGAAACCTGTATAGATTCCATGACTTTTGAGTGTACATAATAATACATTCATGCAATATGAGATACACTTATCAATTGAACATACTGGCGCAAGAATATTTTTGTAATGAACTAATAGTTTAAATCTTTTTTGGCTCGTTCAAAATTAAGAAAATAAATAAATAATTAAGTAAAGTTTTTCATTTGGCGAAGTTAAAAATAAAAACTTTTCTCTCATGTAATGTTTCTCTAGTCTCTCTGTACAAAGCATTTTATAGTCTCTGTCATATCAAATGGATTTTGCATGTTTCGTGTCTGCAAAGTAAAATCTCGTTGATTAGTTTATTTCTTTTAGCATTTACTTTAATTAGTTCTCTATCTAAAAGAATTTTCATTTTAGTTGATAATTACGAGACTACAGTAGCTTCCATTAGAGAATAAATAAACAATTAAAGCCGTAAGTTCAAAGTGGATAGAGTTTTGTGAGCTTTATTTTAATTTAATTTAATAATAATTTTGTTTATATAGATTATTTAAAGTTTTTATGAGGGTATTATGCAATTTTACAAATGAACGAAAAAAAAGGCATTCATTGCTTTTCGAAGTTCTTAGTTTCTGACGATTCTTGCAATACTTTTATGGTAAATTCGATTCCGTTTTGAATCGGAAAATCATTTAGAACTATAGAGAACATGTCAATCGCTGCATTAAAGACATGTTGATAAGAAAATATCAAGCAGATTACTATACTTAGGAACATATAATTATCATGGTTATCGGCAGCGACGCAGAGATTTGTAGCCATGCGACAGCAATGGGCGTCGCCACGTCAAAGAAAGTCGCGACACGCTGGGGTTTATCGCTCTTCGATAAACACTAATGACTGTGTGTCGTTTCCTTATGTCGATCGACTGGCAGCATCGTGATCGGGCTAACGATCCAATCGTTCAACTCCAAACAGTGATGTGCGAACAACATTGAGCAGGCGAACCTTCGATGAACGTAAACACCTGCACCACAGGGATAATAGAAATCTTGGTAACACCACAGGGACCAAAGCGTCGCAGCAATAGTAATAGGTCTCCTTTTTTACATTAGAAGTGGCCAAAAGCTAGTAATTGGTGAAGAAAATGTTAACAACAACAACAACAACAACGTAGAAGTTATCTTAGCTTAAAAAAGAAAGACAGAAAGAAAGAAAAAAAAAGAAAAGGCAGAATAAGTCCAGATAATGTGACCATTGAAGAAGGGATGAAAGCAAGGCTTTAAATGACAAAGGAGGGCGTCGAAGAACATAAGAGGAAAAACAAGTCTGTTTTAAAATGTCGTAAGTTATACGCAGTTTTCTGAAAGTTGGTAGGTCAAAAATAAAATGTAGTTAGCACACAAAATGTGAAAGAATCTACTTCAGGACTCCAAGAACACCTGGACATCAATGTCAGTGAGTTAGAATGTAACACATCTAATTCTCTTCTGTGCACGCAGACGAATGTTAAGCATAAACACAAAGATTACACAGGTTCCTTTTGAAAAGGATGTCGTAAGATACCTAGCGATGTTCGTAAATCACAGCCCACCGAAAGATTCGTAATTACTAGGCCTCAGAAATGGACTTGTCCACAATTACGCAGTTTCCATTAGCCTAATTTGGCTTTCCTGTGAGAGTGGTTGAGTTTAGGGCCAACACATTAGTGCAGAGGTAGTTCGCAGAAACCTATTAATGGAACACGTGGTGGTGTTTACTTTTTTCATGCGCATTTGTTTACGTTATGGGCGGAGTTTAACCAAACTTCACGAGATGTTTACTCCTTTAAGGAATGCAATATCACAAAAAGTATGAGGAAACTTGTGTTTATTTTAAGGTGCAGAACATCGCTAGGTATCTCACGACATCCTTTTCAAAAGCACCCTGTATAAGAGATAACAAGTAAGCAATATTAATTTTATTATCAGGATCTTTATATAACCTGAGAAGAAATTTTAAATAAACTGGTAAGCAAGATTTGTCCTATTGTTTTTTAATGAATACTTACGTATTTCGAATAGGCGCTGATTTTGTCGTAGTGCTAATATTTTGAGATGTATCCGTGATTTTTCTTGCGTAATTATTGTGTTCTTTCTGGGATTTCACTGTCAACGTGCCTAGAGTAGAGAGATTAAATATAAACGAAAAAAATGTTTGATTTACACTATTGGACAGATTTACACTTGAAACACCTAAGAAAATGTCACAGAAGCTAACACTTTACCAATAGGTACTACTCGAAGATATGTTTAAGTGATGTTATTGATGTCTGGATGACTTAACTAGAACTCGTGGTATATCATACTGAAGCACACGAATTGCCTACCATGTGAACCGTGGAGTGAAATCAAAGATCATAAGGATAGACATATCAGAAGATGCGCAACAGCGGATCCAATCTCAACATCCACATAGATCATGCTATGCGTGTGACGATTTCCAGCAAGAGCAGTGTCCAGAGACATCTGAATAAAAGTAGACTACAGGCATGAGGTGCTCTGCTTAAATTGTCATTGGCAAAAATCCATCTCAAGCATGTCTTCTGTGGTGTAGAGAACGTGAGGATTGGAGGAAGGAATGTCGGCGCATTGCTTTTTCGGATGAATCAAGGTCACTCTTGGTCGCAATGATGGACGCATTAGGACATGGCGTCGGAGAGGTATGCGTAGCCATTCGGCAAATCTTGTAGAACGTCATGAGTTATGTGTGGGCTGTCATTGGTTACGACCCCAGAACCTATTTGGTGTTTGCGCAGGGTACAATGACAGCCCATCGGCATGTCCATGAGATCCTTCAGCACCAATGCTGTCTGTTATTTCTAAATGGCATACTTCAGCATTACAATGTTCGCCCACATACGGCAGCCATTGTTCAACAGGCTCTACGCGATACTGAGACCCTACTTGGACCTGCGAGGTCACCAGATATTTCGCCAAGAGAACAAATGTGGGACCATTTGGGCAGGCGTCTTCGCCGGCGCTCGCGACCTGCGACGACCCTTGCTGAACTCCGGGTGCAGTTGGATGAAGAAGATGGAATGTCTCTCTCAGGACACCATACGGCACCTGTACGATACAACGCACCATCGAATTGCCACCTGCCTGGATGCCAGAAGGGCCACACCACCTATTGAACTCTGCCATGTTCAGTAAAGTTCTACACATGTTCTTCATGTGTAGACACCTTTTTATCAATGTGGATACCTGATTTGTAGATAAAAACTTGTTTGCAATATATTTTTCATGCAAAAGTAGTTTTCATAAAGTTTCCGTATCTCATGCAGGACGTTTCACTTTCTCTGTACAGCAGTGTATTTGCTTATCTTATATACAAAGGCAAGTCAAAAATTATCTCCACTTTTCGTTCTACAATTTAGTTGCATAAAGGTAGGGGTTCACCATGTATATCATATTTGTACACAGTTACCTCCCTTATTAATGCACTTGATCCAGGGGTCTACAAGCTTGCGTATACTTTCCAAGAACAAGGTTTTGCGAAGCCACTTTAGCACCACTTCCTGCACGAATAAGTCGTGGAAAATCGACAACCTCGCAAAGCATCCTTGAGCGGCCTAAACAGATGAAAGTCTGAGGGAGCAAGGTCTGGGCTGTAGGGAGTACTGAGGAAGAACATGTGCAGGGTACAATTACAGCCCACCGGTATCTCCGTGAGATTATTCAGCCCTTTTTTCTAATATTTTTTTCAAATGGCATATTGCAGCAGGACAGTGTTCGCCCACATACCGCATTCATTGTTCAACAAGCTCTACGTGATACTGAGGCCCTATTTTGATCTGCGAGGTCACCAGACCTTACGCCAATAGAGCGCATGTAGGACCATCTGAGCAGGTGTCTTCGTCCTTGTTAGTGGTTTGAAAAGTGCGGCGAGCCGTCTGCGGACGTGCATTGGACGTATGCCTTAACTGGAAAAGCCGCGATGTTTGATTTCAGGCTTGGACTACTGACTGTGGCTAGTTTTCATCACACAAAGTAATCGTATACAAAAAATGGGGAAGGTATTCAGACTTTGAATAAAATAGAAATTTTTGATAAATATAATTAGAGACTTTGATTATTCACCGTGTAAAATAAGTGCCCCTGTACATTTTTATGTGAATACATGTATAAAATTAGGCCATTAATATTAGGCCATTAATATTAGGCCTAACGTGTTTAGTATTCTCGTATGAACTTCATGCAACAACAAAACTCTCTTAGACAGTAGACTTCGGTGTTTGTTGTGAATTGCTGACTTCATTTTGCTTCACATCCTTCGAACAGAGAAATCGGTTCACTGCTCGTTGTTCCTCCTTGGTGCAAACTGCTAGCGAAGCGGACATGTTTACACTGTAATAGCCGGAAGCAAATGATGCGATCGGCATCAAATTTCGCACACGTGACTGCAGTCGTACTCTAAGCATGCAAGTGCAGAAGGTTGTATGACAAACAGGAAGATGTGTTATGGCGAAAATGTAGACTATTTTTGATTCGCCCTTATTTTACTTTAAATAAAGTACATTCTGTTATATCGGGGATTTAGAAAGTGCGTCTCAGCAGATTTCTCTTATGTTATTATTTAATATGGGAAGATGATTTTAAAAGGTTCTCGAAGGCGTATTTCGACAGATATCATAAAACTGAATAAAAATCTCAAAATTTTGGTCTTCCCTCTTCCCAACGATGTAATTTATATATCCGTACGATTGAAATTCCAGTTTATATACGAGTCTGAATATTTTTTGTGAATTTTCATCTATGTCAACCAGATCGACACCATCATCGGAAGCACGTTGCTTTTCTTCAGCGAAAACGCATTCTCGACACTATCATCACATTATAGGGGCAAAGTTCTTCATTATCTTGTAATAACACCAGGAGAATAAAACTGAATAGAAGAAAATTATAAACGAAATTACCTCTTTTGCACTCTAAGTTCGTCTCCAAAAGAGGTTATCTCGTCTATAATATTATCTTTTAATGGAAAAATTTTTCATTTGACACTTTTAAAATGGATTTTTAACTGAATTTTCAGAAGAATTCTCGCTGTTGTATACTGTCTAATTAAATAAATGAATTGTACTCCTCATTGATGTAGCTAAGATTTTATGTATTTAAATTAGATTTCGAGAGTATTATTCGAGAGGGGAGTATTATTTAAAAGCAAACAAATGTACGAGGGACGGGCAGTAAATATCCGAATTTTGTTCCGACAATTCGAACACAAAAATTGCTGAGTTTACTAACTATTAATAATTGAATGTATAAATATGATATCTGGTGGTGAAAGCTGCAAATATCAGATGTTCTCCTACGTTGTTATGAACTCCCTTAACGGTACTAGTTTATGCCATGCAGTGAAGGTTAGGAAATTTCTGGAGTAAAAAGGTTCAAAACCAGCTGGAATTCATCGTCGACTCTAAATCGTGTTTGAAGAATAGAATGTAACACATTCATCAGTGTTTGAATGTCTCAAAACAGCAGGTGAATTTGAACGACCGGCGAATAATTGTACGCGAAGTCGGAAGGCCATTACAGAAAAAACGTAAAGATTGCCCAGTAAAGATGTCATTTTTCAACACGAGATTCCCACATGGCCATCCAAATTAAGATAGTTATTGACCTAATTTAAATGTGGGTTTTGCGGCCACACCCATTTTCGTCTAATTTAACTCCAAGTGATTTTCATCTTTTTGGCCCTCTAAAGGAGCATCTGAAGATGAAGAAGTGATTCAGGTAGTTTTCCAGTAGTTCAAGGATCACTCAACAAAATTCTAAGCTGCTGGAAAACAGAAGCACATAGCTAGATAGAAAAAACGAAAAATCCTCTTATAGGGGATACGTCTAAAATTGAATAGGTAAATATTGATGAAAATAGGAAAGAAAATTCAACAGCCTGAGGAATTAAACTTCCTGAGAAATTCATCAATAATTTAAACAACTGAGGTAAGGCATATATTAAATCCTCATTGACCATTTTTGAGTTATCCTTTAATAGGCAAATAATTGCAGGAAGATTAATAAGTAATGCTAGGCAGATTATAAGTAATAACACTGGGCAACAAATTTTCAAAACTTTTTTGCTTCCGATATGAAAATAACCATTTCTTAATGAGTCGAATGTGCTGAACACGAATATGACTGTGAAAATGCAAAATTGGCTCTAGTTTTTTTGTAATCTGCAAAAACAATTGGGTACATAATAAAATGACTACCAATAGCTCTGGTCAACAACATTTTTGGTACCGGGGAAGATAGGTGTTCTAGACTAATTTGAGCGTGCTGATTCCAAATCTGAATTCCAAATTTCCCTATCACGTCAAGATCTCGAGTTATAAAAAGAGTTTAAATTTTAATGGTAGCCATTGTTTAAATTTGACATCAGGAGACTGTCTTACACCACTGAAACTTAACATCCTGACGTGATAAAAAAATTTGGAGTTCAGATGGAATCAGCACACTCAAATTAGTCCAGAAAACTTACGTTTGTCAAAGTTGCAGTTCTACTGGATAAATATACACGTTGAAACGTAGAAAATGAACTATATTAAATATCTCAAAAACTAGAGCCAATTTGAAAAAACTGATCTCATATTCGGAATTAGTGCAACAAATTTACCATAAAATGACTTTTAAATGATTGGAGGCAAAATGTGTGTTGACCAGTGTAATAGGTAAATAATTGCAGAAATCATTGAGTCTTTATTAATTGAACTTATTCGCCTTAAATTTCTCTTTTACAATTTAAGAAGGACTTTATCTAACAAAGAGATTGTGCAAACTATAAAAGCAATTTTAGTCCCAAAAATTGAATATGGCGTTTTTGTGTGGTCTACTGCTTCCAAAATACATATTACTAGAGTTTCAGTCGCATATAATAATGTAGTTCGTGCTGCTCTTGCCTTATCTAAGTATGCCTCTATGTCGGAAGTATTCTCGAAGTATAACATACCGTCTTTATAATGCATAATAAACACTGCTCGTTTAAAAGAATTATATCGAGCTTTTAGTGATATTAATCATCCGGTCCACTATGTCAAATCATGGCTTACTGATTCGTTGAATACCCGATCTACTCAAAAATATAATCTTAGGCCAAATTTAGTGGTCTCTAATTTTCTTGCATCCTTTTTTCCCTATAATGTTTGTTCACTTTGGAATAACCTACCTTTTAATATGAGGAATGAAATTTTGAACTGTACTCGAGAATCATGTCCAAATCACAGGTTTCATGTCTATAACTTAATACAAAATGTAAGTGTAGTTAAATAATTTTATGGATATTTTGGGGCCAAATTGTGCAGATTATGTATTTCTTGGACCCGCCTATTTCCCTCTCAATTATAAGAAAGGATCTGTTAACCTCCATTACTGATTCATGTTTAAATCGTATATTAACTCGTCTCATCATGCTAGATTACTTAAATAACCTGTTTGTAACATCTTGTACTTGTCCCATTGGGATGTAAAGTTGTAAATAAATAAATAAATAAAATAAATAAAATAATCACTAGTTGTCGCAAACATAAACAATTAGGCTACTATTGCGAACTAAAAAAATGACAATTTATAAACAAATCTAATTACAGGGTGTAACATAAAGGTTCATCGCATTTCAATCGTAAATAGCTCGACAACCATTGGTCGCAGATCAATGAACCGCACAACATCTGAAAGAGGGGAACGTCAAGTTTTTGTTCAATGCCGGTCGAGGTCTCTATTGTGCATCTGGAAGACGTTGGGAGGTCCCCTCAGTTACTGTCAAGATGGCGAACCCATAACGCAAAGCCTTTTAGTGGCCACCTCGATCCCCAGACCTCGCTGTTTGTGACTTCTTCTTGTGGGGATACGTAAAAGACCGTGTTTTTGTGCCCCCTTTCCGGCAAATCTGGAGGAGCTAAATACTCGAATAACAGCCCCCATTTGTGAAGTGACTGCAGATATGCTTCAGCAAGTATGGGAGGTATTTGATTATAGGCTAGAAGTGTGCCGTGCAGCAAGAGGAGGACATATCGAACACTTATAAACAAAATTTAAGATTATTACAAACATTTCAATATGTCGCCCATCTCTCTATCATCATTTTTTAAAAGAAATATAGATTTATGAAATGTGATGAACCTTTCTGTTATACCTGTACAGTAAGAGAGCATTCCGAATGTACATTTTAGCAACCCCGTTTTTCTCTATTGACAAATTACATAGTAATTTGCCTAGAGGAATCTGCATACCGAATTTTACTCCTTAACATACCTATACATGTATATCATTTAAATCAGAAGGTCCTCTCTAACTTCCATCCCCATAATAAACTGCATAATGAAGTATAACATGCCTATGGTAAGCTACTTACCAAATTTCAACCTTCTGCGTCAAAAAATGCAGAAAATATGAAGGGGATAGATAGACAGACAGATATTGTAAAACCGATAAGTAGTTCATTCCACTACTAATAATCGTTACGTTACTTTTGTATGTCTTTCCGGCGTTTATTTCCCCGGGATTTTTAGGCATTTAAAAATTGGAGGAGGGTTGCTTAAAATGTAGCTTACTATTTTCATTATCCCCCCCCCCACCTTTTTTTTTTTTTTAATAAAACGAGTTTATTTTCATTTCTGAGTGATACTTGAAAAATTTGCTTATTACGAATCGAAACGGTTTAGCGGTAAAAAGAAAGAATGGCAGAAGAGGACTCTGGCGGAGTTGAAAGAACTAATACCTGAACTTTTGAACATGTTTAATAAATCATAAATTGTTCATATTCTCTGGACATTGATTCTACGGTACTGCAAAACGGATGCCATATTCGTAATCATCGGGTTCGAATTCGTAAATAAATCACCATAACTAAAAAGTTGATTAAAATTTACTCACCAGTGTAATGAACTTGATGAAATATGCTTTGAATATTAATTACATTTTATTTCAAATATAAAAACATTTAATTTGCTATTTTTTTTTTTCAAATATTCAATATTTCGTTGAATTTTGCTCGTATGTTTCCGCTTTTCTATGTAATCATTTTACAAAAAGATAAGGGCTTAACTTAAAATTTCTTTATTTACTACAAGTACGATTCTGTGAGACTATTTGATGATTAAGTTCGCTGATAATACCAACCATTTTATCAATTTCACTCGTAGGAAGAGATTAAAATTTTCGCCACGTGTTATGTTAGCTCTCATTCCACCAAGACCGAGTTGTTCACGTTCTTGAGTGAAGTTTTAGCATACAAAACGGCTCGGATTCCCTTTCGGCCTCAAGCCATTAACAGATGTAAAATACTAAGGTTCCTGACTCCCGCAAAGAAATCAATTGTATTTCTTCTGTAAAAAGGGAGGAAAGTTTTCATTCCTAGCATTTCTTCCGTACAAATTTTACAATAATAAGATAAAAAATATATATAATATTTGCGGTTCAACAAACTTATCGCATTATGTTTTTCATTAGATTTAAATGTAGGCACCGAAATGGAAGAGTTTTAAACCGTTAATGGCGTACCTTGTTTAACATTCTGCTCTGTTCCATTAGCCTCTTATTTAAATTATATGATAGGAGAAATGTTTAGGCTCGCAGGGAATAACGTTTCACTTTAATTTATTTACTTAACGAAGAGCTACATTCCGCAAGAGAGCAGTTCTTACTGACGATTGGGAAACCCAAAGACCTTCCTGGTCATCGAATTTTTTTTCTTTTTGTTAAATTTTAAAAGTGTTTCTACCAAAAACAACTTTGAGGATGTTTTTATGACAGTTTAGGTTGCGGCATTTTTAGCTTAATTTTAAAAATATTCTTCCACTTATAAACTCATTCATACAAGCGCCCAGCCATGTAACATAAATATTTAGACTTATCATACAAGAGGTCCAAAATGCATTTACATTTCCTTGCGTGTATCCATTTTAACGGCCGTCCGTGTGTTTTATGCGAATGAGGAATTTTGCTTCCATGCAATAGTTAAACATACATTTAATGTATCCATAAATATAGCAATACATTGTACACGCTAATATTCTTCCATACATTTTTCATGATGAAGTATGGTTATATTTTAGGGATTCCTCGTAGTTTTAAATATGAAACGTAGACCATAAAATTTATATAGGGTAAGAATTCTAGAAGGAAACTTTTTTTTTTTTTAGCATGATAACATTAATTTTAATTGTAATATAGCGATTTTATGATATTACAATTTTCTCATTTATAAAGCACTCAGTTGTCAAACTCGTATGATATATATAATTTTTATAGACAGAAATGTTTTATTTAAGCCAGTTCTTAGCAGTCCGTTAAAAAGTAAATGTTTTTTTATATCGTAAAGTTTGCGGTTCTATTTTAAAGTCTTTTTTATACTATCTCCTTTAATTTGGGGAGGAAAATCAAAATTTCGGTCAGATCTAGATATAATGCCAAAGGATTCGAGGAAAGGGGAAAAAGTCTTTCGTATTTGCTTAGGAGGATGGGTAGTGTTTTCACAATGGAAATACCAAATTTATTCTACAAACATAAGGTTCGACTCAATCCATTGCTATTCACATGCCGTGAGATTAAAATTCAGTTACCTGAAATGTAAATGTTTGGCACTTTCAAAGAAAAATAAAAAATAGATTTTTGGGTTTTCGAAATTCTCAAGTTGTTTTTTATGCATGCAAGTGCCCTTTCCAAACTTTCATATATCCATTTCTATAACTTATATAGCACGACATAAAACTATCTCCAAAACCTTCAAAATCTTAAGTATACATTTATCATTACTATAAATTGTTCATGACTGTCAATTTTTTAAAGCTAAATTTGTTATTTTAAGCGATCACTTTATAATGTTATATTATCTGTGACAGAAAAAAAGTGAAACGTATTTCTGGAAAAAGTTTATTAAAATTTTAAAAAATACGTTCTCCTATTTTTGAAAGCTTATTATTAATATTTAAACACATTAAACAATTCCTTTTATTCTTGTAATAAAAGAGCATACGAAACATTAAAGGAGATGATAGTATAGAAATGAATTGCTCCGTAAATATGCTTAAAAAATAATATTCCTTTATTAAAATCAACATAGATACATAAGAGATTTTGCCGGCTCTCTTTTCCCACTTTCAGTTTACATTTTGTTATTATTCAATTTTTAAATAACAGTAGTCCTGTCGTTATATTTTTTTTACACGAACATAAGATTTTTCAAAATAGAATCTTTGCTTTTCAACGTATTTAACCCATGTTGTACAAAGTTCTTTGTGCCCTCAGGAAAAATTATTTTCGACTTAAAGACGAGCTGTGCATGCAAAAAGCATAATTTCATTTAATTTTAATCAAAAAAGGAAGTGACACAAAAGAAATAATTAAGGAACGATGCGTTTCGAAACTTTTTCATCAGCTGGGCACATACACGGTCGGGACACATTAATATGACCACCTGCTAGTATCCGGAATATCCACCTTTGGCGGCAAGCACAGCAGCTAGTCGACGTGGCAGAGAGTCAGTAAGTCCTCGGAAGGTGGTTTGCAGGTATCTGGGGCCATTCGGCGATCAGTTCATCCCGTGCATGGTGGAGGGTCCAGCTTGCGGACATGGCGATCGAGATGGTCCCACAAATGTTCAATGGGGTTGAGGTCCGGGGAGTTTGGTGGCCATGGGAATAGATTGAATTCATCCTCATGCTCCTCGAACCAGTCTTGGACAATTCTGGCAGTATGGCAGGGAGCATTGTCCTGTTGAAAGGTGCCATCACCCTGAGGAAACATTGTCGACATGAAGGGGTGTACCTGGTCTGCGATGATCGTCAGATAACGAACAGCATTCAGTGTACCCTCCAGCAGTATCAGTGGACTCTGACCATACCGCGAAAACATCCCCCAAACGGTCACACCTCCCCCACCAGCCTGTCGTCTGCCAACGATGGTGTCGGGATGCCTGTTCTCAGATGCTTCCCGGCGAATTCTCCATCGTCCGTCCACTCTGTTTACCAGAAACCGCGACTCGTCAGAGAAAGCAACCCTTTGCCACTCGGCCGAGGTACAATGGCGATAGTCCATTGCGAATTGGAGGCGTTTTCGGCAATGCACAGGCGTCAACATGGGTGCTGTTACCATACGCCTGCTCCGGAGCCCCAATCTCAAGAGGGATCGTTCACTGTCTTGGTGGATCGATCCTAGTGGCTCCACTGTTCATTTGCTGTATCAGTTGCTCAACAGTGGCATGCCGATTGGTCTTGGCCAGGTGTCGTAACCGACGCTCGCCTCTAGGATCGATGGCCCGTGGGGCCCCTCAGTTACCTCTTCGGTTGCTCGAAACTGTCTCGTTGTTTGTCCAGTCGCGGTACACCTTCACAACGGCAGCCCTAGAGCAGTTCACAAAGGTGGCCGTTTCTGAAATGCTGCCCCCCTTGGCCCGATAGCAAATGATCATCCCCTTTTGGAGGTCCAACAGGTCACTTGCTCTGCCCGTGACATCGACAATTGCTGTGTTAATGGATGCTACTACCCGTCTGCTGTTGTCAGCTTTTAATGATATGCAATGATTTTTCATCTGCATACCATGGGACGTACCAACATGTTCGAGGAGAGGTGGTCATATTAATGTGTTGTAGGTTAATGAAATTAAAAATACTATTACTAAGCAGGATAGAGCCTACTTGGTATGACATTTTCAAGCTTATGCAAGAAAGTATTCATGGATTTTGGAAGCTTATCTCCTAAACTATGACAGATAGAGGTATAGTGTCAATTGCAAAGTTGTAGAGGACCCTTCAATTACTTTGAATCATTGCTTTATTAGGGGAAAATTAAAGAAATAATTGCTTGGATTTATTAAGGTACTTCACGTCATTTGCAAAGAAACCCCATCGTTGGTGGGGACCAAACTACAAAATTGACATGGAGAAGGAGGCCTGCATGATAGTCAGGTTGCGGTTGAATCATTAATACAGTATGCTGGAAAAAAATATTAACACCAACTGACAGCAGAACACAGGAACTGACAAGAACATTATTTTTATTAGACCTAGACATTAACTGTACTATGCATATTTATTTTACATAATGCTCAATATGCTGACCACTGCAAGCGATATAAATCTGTGCACGGTATCCTACAGATTTCAGGATGTTCTGTATAGTCTCAGTAGCGATACTTTCACATACTACACTGATGAGATTCTTCAGGTGATATTGTTGGTCTTTCGTAACCTGCTGTTTAATGTAGCTACAAAGAAAAAAATCTAGTGGAATCAAGTCTGGCGATCTGGAAGGCCAAGCCATTGGCCCACCTCTTGGGGAATACTTCGTTCATCCAATCCGGTACACGTCGGGCATAATGCGGTGGAGCTCCATCCACCTGAAACCACATTTGGTGTCTCTCCATAAGTGCATCTCATCCAGTAAGGATGTTATAGCTTCTTCCAAAATTAGTTCTCTGAACCACTGAAATGTTAGTGTGAAAACCATCTAGAAAATTGGACCAATAATGTGACCACGGTAGATTGCGCACCATACACTGATCCTCCATTGACGGTGATGAGCATTTCTGCGAAGCCATCTGAGGTCCACGTCTGAGCAATAGTGGGAGTTATGCAGGTTTACAACATTCTAGAAAAATGTTCATAAGATGTGGAAGAAGAATCTATGTTGGCATCATGATAAGTTGCAACCCGGTTTGGAAATCTGCATTCCCATTCAATGCTTGATGAAGATAGACAAGATATGGATGAAAAGAATTCTTATGTAATACGGATGAAAGCCAAGGTTCGTGCTCTGTATGCGTAGAACGCTTCTTTGACTGCAGCTTGCAACTTCACTGATTGAGCGGGAACTTCAGTGAAGATTGTTGGCTACTGATGCCAGAACAAAAGTACCTGTAAGTTAATCTGTTGCCATTGGTTGTCTTTCTGTTCTTGGTCGGTTTTCAAGAGTTCCAGTTTCAAGGACTCGTTGTAATATGTGGTAAAGCATTGAGGTTGAAAGATGGCGTCTCTCTGGATAACGCTCTGCACAGGCTCTAGAAGTTGCATTGCAATTTCTTCCGCACTGGCCAAAAAGAAGAATCATATCCACTTTTTCCTCCCTACTGTACCCAACCATTCTTAAATTTAGTTTTTGGAAACCAAACCTTAAGCTAAAGTATTCGATTAAGTTATTCTGATCATTTACATTATTTTGCATTTTTTCATAAAAACAAAAACTAATAACTCTCCTCCCACAATTTTATTTAGCGGTTTAGTCCAATTTCTGAAACTTTATTAATACAGTAGTCCAATTTCTGAAACATACTGTAGTTCTGCTATCAGATTGGTGCCAATTTGGTGTGATTTTTTTCCTGCATACTGTAGAAGTGATTCACCCGCGGCCTGGCTATCATTCATGCCTCCTTCTCCCTTTCAATTTAATGGATAGCCTTTCTTTGCAAATGACGTGAAGTACTTTACCAACTTCAAACAATTTTCCCCCAATAAAACAATGATTTAAACTAGATTTAAAGTAACTAAGGGGTGAAAAATAGCAAGGAAAATTCCACGGCCTGGACTCGAACCAGGGACCTCCGGGTATAAGGTCGTGGAATTTTCTTTGCTATTTTTCACCATTTATTAATTAATATCGGAGGTAATGGCGTGAAAAAATCCTCCTTGACCATTTTCCAACTAAGGGGTGCTCTACAACTTTGCAACTGACACTATGTCTTTATCTCTCATCGTTTAAGAGATAAGTTTCCAATTTTTATCAACACTACCTTGAACTATAACATTTTACAATCAAGGAGCCCCTATCCTGCTTAGTGATAATATGAAATTAATCGACACCAAACAGTTTTCGAGTTATACGCTCTATTACCAGACTTTTGCCTCACCCTGTAAAGAAAAGAAAGCAGCCGTACAGCAGTTTATGGAAAAATTCTTAAATATTCTCCATATTACTTATTTCTAAATTACAAGTATTAGTTTGTGCAATATAAGACCCAATGATGTATCTTGACAACTTATTTTTACTGAAATATTGCAAATCTCAAGCAGATACTTTCTTGCGTTATTTTTTTTAACATAATCACCTTTCTTCTTTTCTATGTGGCAGATCCATGAAACGAAACCCTGTTGTCTGTTAGGTAGGGGAATTATATAAACTCGTCTGTCAGGTTTGGGCCATAAACAATGTGAAGTTCATTGCAAAGCCTTCATATTTCATATAGTTTGAAGTTGATCATGAATTTGAATCAGTGCTGGCCCTCTGATCCACAAATACTGTGTAATTCCCCGATTTTTTTTTCTTATAATGCGTAATAGTTAGTGTTAAACTGCCTTGCCCTGTACAATGGCGAAAATAGGGAAGTTGCGAGTCCAAAGATCATTTCTATCTATTGACTCTGGCCATACTACATACTGCGCTTTCTCTGCTTTGTTTTGTCGATGACAGTGTTTCCTATGAGCAGTTTCTGCAAAAAACGAATAGATCAGATAAAACTTTTGAAGTTTCTTTGTAACATGCTAAAAATGTTATACGAATATAGTATTACGTTCAAAAATTATTAAATATTAAAGCTGTTTTTCAAATCTTTTATGGACCCCTTATATAAAAACTCGAAATATGTATTTTGATATTGTGACGTTATCACGTGTTGGGTTTAAAATACATTTTGTAAGAGACTTGGTCACTGGAATAATAGCAAGTATTATTCAGATTTACAGTGGGAGTAAGGTCATATGATTGTTTTTGTAGTAGTAAGGTCATATGATTATCTACTGTGTTGATAGAATTTATGATTATTATTTTGGATATAAATCGAAAGCCCACAATTGTGAAATAGCAGGAGGGGAGATGCTAAGACAGGAAGAGACATTCTTTTGGAATTTAAATAAATGCAGATGATGTTGGACTTTGGATTCCTGAGTGAATCGAAATATTGAATTTATTAAGAAATAGTTTGTGTCATAGTACTTGAAATCATTGTTGTTTTTTGGGTTTAGTCATATTGGAATTTGATAAAACGAGAAGAGAAAAGGGAGACCGGGTGCGTGTTGAGTATAAATACGAGCGATGGGAAAACGAAACTTTATGAGTCGTCATGAGTCGATAAAGTTGACGGTCAGGGGGAAGCTGAGCGCTCTCTGCTCTGGCTGATTGAGGAGGGAGGGTCAGTCGAGATGCGCAAGGCTGCTGCGAAACTCCCGCAGCATGCCGAAGCGATCTGGTGGCCTCTCCTTCCGAAATCAAAGCTCGTGCGGGCTCATCACTCATCACCGTTATCGTTATCAATATGGACAGTTAGGTGCAGGACAATAAAGAGGTCCTTAGGAGTTCTGACATGAAGGAACATTGAAGGGGGGCTATCTTGATGTAAACGGCTGCTGTGCAGTATACACAGTAAGTCTGCCATCCGTCATCTAAATGATATACTCCGAAAGAAAAAATGGAACAAGATACCCATGCTATCTATATATATAACTAGCAGAGGACCCGGCGTTGCCCGGGATAATTACGCTTTACGTATACACACACACATACATAAAGAAACACACACACTTTCCCAATCGTCTGAACGCTTGTTAGGGAGCTGAAGGAAGACACGTGTACCTCCTTCGCCTCATCGAGAGAGACTGCCCTATCTATATCGTCTATTATATCCATTTCCTGTTCATTGTTAATAATTCTTGGAAACGAATGTTCTGTCATTGCATCATCATTTTATGTTCATTGTTATAATTCTTTGAATAATTTTGTGCTCATTGTTATTGGTGAATTGCGCATTGAGACCATTGTTGATGCGCACACGACGGGCCTATTGTTGCACAAACTTTGCCTTGCATTGTTGGTCATGAGATATCTGTTGCTGGTCCGAGCGTAGTGTGAATTGCGTGTTGACACCATTGTTGATGCCTATTGTTGCACAAAATTTCCTTTCATTGTTGGTCATGAGATATATATTGGTTGGTCCATGCAGAGTGTTTGTGAATTGCGTGTTGATACCATTGTTGATACGTATTGTTGTAAAAACTTTGTCTTGCACTGTTGGACATGAGATATTTCTCATTAATATGCCCTGCCATAACCATGAATATCGATTTTTTTTATCAATAATTATTATTTTTTCGAAATCTGAGGTAGACAGTGACCTTCCTCAAGCTTTGAAGGTCATGTATGCGAAATTTTAACAAGATCGGAATAAAACTGTAGATTTGTATAAAAACCAAACAAACAAACAAACAAACCCACAAACAAACAAACAAACATCCTTCTTTATATATATAGATAGATAGAAAGGCAAATTTTGTGCAATATAGATAAGTTTACTGTTATTCAGGCTTTTCTTAGAAAAGAGAGTTCTTAGTACTTAAGGATTTCTTGAAAATCTTTAAAAATGATTAGTAACTGGAGATAATGGAGAGTTCGCAGACTATTGAGAAAGAGTGGAAAGACGACAGAGGAAGCAATCCTTTAGCTCCGTGCTGTATTGAGCAAACGGTATGCATGTCAATAGAAGAACCAGCGATCGCTAGATAACACAAAGAGATGAATGGCCAAGTTTTGATTCAAGACGTCGAGAGAAGAAAGGGAATTGCAACAACATCAAGTGTACATCTAAAGTAAGATTACGTGAGTAAGAAATTATTTAGACTAGCAGTGGCATCCTTGGAGAGGTCCATCCATTGTAAGCCATTAAAAATTTTTTTTTCAAATTTTCATTAAGAATTTTACTGTATTAATTCTAAGCATTTCCATGTGTTTATTTTTAAGATATTTCAAAATTTATTCCATAAAAAAGTCCGAGCCACGCCGGGGTTATCACCTAGCTTATTTGGTAGCACAGCAGATCCAAACATTTCCTAAAAATAAATTTTGACTATATTCTGTGGGAAAGTGTATATTTTGGAAACTGAGATGCTGACAATGCGATGACTGAACGTTCGTTTCCAAGAATTATTGATAATGAGCATAAAGTGAAGATGCAGTGACAGAACATTAATAAGGCAGTGTCTATTGATTAGGCATAGGAGTGTCTCCCTTGAACTCCCTATCAAACGTCCAGACGACTGGCAAAAATGTGTGTGTCTGGAAAGGAAATTGAAAGAAGGAGTATTGGTCAGAGAAACTCTGCAACTAAAACAGAAAAAGCTATACGGGCATTTGAAACATCTGAACAACTGGAGTTTTGAATAGAGCAACATGGTATAAGAGCTTCTACGTCAAGTGCAAGAAAAACTTGAGTCTAAAGTATTTGATGATGCTCCGCAATGGTGAGGCAAGTCAAGGAGAGTTTAGATAAAGTCATGGTATATCACGTAGATTTCCTGTTTTTCGTATTTTTAGTAGAATGGATAATCTCTTTGCTCTGTGTTGTATTGATTGAATTATTATTTAACCAATTGGGAGTTATAATTTAATTTTTTGAGATTGTTCTCTTTACCTACAAGTGTTATTTTCCCGGGCAACGCCGGGTAACTCTTCTAGTTGTCTAATAAAATGAACCTTATTGGAAAATGGAAATCAACCTCATTACATACATGTTTTGACACTAAAAATAAAAAAATCCAAAATAAAACAAAGAAAGGACCACCACCCTAAAACAAAGTGTAATAGCAGCCCGCTTCAACTCAACAAATCTTGTAATTTTGCTGAATAATGTAAAGATTGATGTTTACCCCAAGTACACAAAATGCGACATCTTACATAAGTTCAAGTGTCTGCTACAGTTGCATTACTTCAGAAAGGCCATTTTTTGAGTTATGTGGCAAATAAGTTGCATGTTAGCCCTTCTGTAATCTGTCGATTTTGGAATCGGTTCCAAGAAACAGGTCAATATTCCAAGAGGCCTAGACAAGGCCGTAAGCGTAAAACAATTCATTGGCAAGACAGTTGCATCGTAACATCCCCATGATTATCCACGCTATGACCAGGGATCTGCAAAATGACCTGAGGACAGCGACTGGAATGGATGTATCCGACCAACAGACTTTCCGTAACAGACTTAAGAAGGCCAAAATTAAACCCACGAGGTGCACGTTTGAGTAATGCACACAAAGGTGTAAAGTCCCAAGAACGTTTCCATATCTGTGATAGCAAAAATTTCGTCTTTAACCTTAAATCTTCATATAAAAGGGCCCAGAGCAAAACTCATAAAAATTTCCCAATAGAAAATGCACACTGCAACTACGGTAGCATTGACTTGATTTTAAGTTAACTTGTTATTCATAATTTTCTTCAGTTGTACAACATTTTCCAGTCTAAATAAAAGTTCATCATGCGGTTTTCTAATTCTGTCATTAATAAAGGGTTATTTTCACTGAAGCTGTAGCTTTCTAAAAATTCGCACGCAATTTGTTCTGATTTGACCCATTGTTACCTTCTTAAACTATTGTTAAATTAAGTTCATAAAAATTATAGTTCGCTTAGGACGCACCTCTTATAAAAAAAAATCAGAACACTCTTATTACTAAATATCAACCGACTAATCATTTATTATCAGTGGAGAGGACTGAAACAATCTATTAAAATAATTTAAAATTAACTTACCAACGGATCAATTTCTGAGTTACTGTTCAATTCTTCATATTCTAACTCTGGCAGAATCACTCTTCTACAAAACAGATTCTTTATTCAAAACCATTAAATGCCTCATTTCTTAGGGTTAATATCTTGCAGAAACATCTAGTTTATGTTTATCCAAATTTGATGCAATAATAAAGTTTCCTTCGTAAATTATCTACCAATGTTCAGTTTCTACTAAAGTGTATCAATCGTCCTGTAATCATGCCTTTTACTTTATGATTTCCAGTTTCGTAGTTCATTAGCTAACTTTAAACCTATTAACATATTGGTGCATATTTTACTGTGTCCCGAAATTTCTATGGTAGTTTTCCCATTATCAATAACCACTCGATATAAAGTTCGCATCAAAACCGAGTAGTTGCACACAAAACAGAGTAACTAACGGGGGAAGGGGTTTTAAAAGGGAAGAAAGGGTGGGGAAGGTTAGTATAGGGGATGCCCGTCCGATACATGCATCTTCTTTTCGCTGCAAACAATCATAACGCGCTGATGAGGGCTTCTCCGCACATCAAATACGCTATTGATGAAGCTTGGAATGACTTCACAATATAATCATTTCCTGAGGTCACCCGGCTCCGCAAGCTACTGCATCCAACGAAAGGCTTCCATAGTGTCAATATATCTGAAATTAAAAAAATATCAACCCCACAAACAAATGCATCGTTGATTGATTTCACCTTAATCTTCAATAACTGAAGTCTATACTCATCTTTTCCATTTCGTTTTTCTTGACCGAAGAAAAATGGTTCCGAAGAGTTGGAATCAAAATAATTCACATTACTTATTCATTTATCAAATATCATTCGTTCAGTCATCGCATCAAATTAAACTGATCGGTAGTATTCCAAAATCAGTAAGTATAAAGTCTTTTGCTGTACTTAATTCTTGATTCGCCATTCTTCCCAAGAAGAAAGCAAACTCAATATGACGACTTCCATTTTCTTGTTCCTCCAACTTCCCTCCACGCTGTCTCGTCGACGACTGACATCTTGCCTATTTCCTTTCTCTTTTTTTCCGTCGTCAAGATATCCAAAATCAACAACACAAACTTCTCATTTCCCAACAAACGCTTCTTCATGCCGCAAACGGAATTAATAGCATATTATATTCACTTCCAACAAAGGCAAGTTTGTTAATGATTGTGTACAAGCAATTTTTAAGATTTCATTATGTAACTCCAAAAATTTTGTTAACATTTAAAGCAAACACGTCTTACAGTTCATATACAGGGTCTTTATAATTAAAGTTCCATTTTGACATGGCCATTAAAAAAAACTACTGGACCAAAAGCTATAATACTTGGTAATATTATAC
>JAHWFO010104687.1:2175950-2202012 GCA_023313115.1 Rhysida immarginata
CCCCCCCCGAAGATCCTGAGCCACTGATGAGCCGCCCATCCAGTGACTAGCCGTGCCTGATGTAGCTTAACTTCACTGAAGTTGTGTTTCAGTGAAACTCATCAGGCCGGCCTCCCCTTTTTTAGCTTAACTTCACGTTTTTTACTTTTGGAGGGGCAAATTAGAAAATTAAAAAAAAAAGTTTTGCAAACTGTACCGTGACACATATCATATGAAAGGGCTTCTTGTGAGGGTCTCAAATATATTTTTTTTATAATTTTAAAATAAATAGTTTTAAAGTTATTTAAGGAAAAAGATGAAAATCGGCCATTCCCCCCACCTTATCTTCGAAACTACTGAGCCTAAAATTTCGAAAAAATACAGAAAATAGTTCTTTTCTTACAGATTACAGGAAACCTATAAGAAGTCTATGATCTTAAAATAACATGGTAAATCTCTCAATAATGTGTATCTTCAACTATTCCTGAAACTGAAACTGATACTGAAACTGCTTTGTTCAAAATAAAAATTAGAAATTAAAAAATATAAATATAATGAACGTAAATACATTAGGAATAAAAAGACAAATATAAAATAAATGAGTAGTTTTTCAATCATCATCTTATATATAAAATGCTAACTCCTCCTGCTCCATGCCCGTGTCCATAGTGCCGAGCAACAATCCAACCTTTATTGTTTCCAACAAACGAAAAAACATTGATTGTTAAAATCCGAATAAATACTGACGTCATAGTTTTTTATACTCGCAGCCGATGTTGGCTACGTTTTTTACTATATCTACTATCATCATAGTCTTTTAATCCCCTGGTCTGTGCACGGATATTGTTCTCTAGGTTAAAGTTTGGTCCGTAGCCGATATTGTACGCTAGATGGCGTTAACTACGACTTTTCAGTAGGCTCTTAAGTAATTCTCCTTTACATAACGTGTAAGGATTGAAATTAAACGAAATAATCTGATGCCCGAGGACGCGAGTTCCACCCCGGCGAGGACGACGAGGATTTTTTTCAGGGATCACGCACTTCCTGGCTGCACGTTAAAGAACCCTTGCGAGGCAAAATTTGCGGCCCCTATAACGCCGTCCTGAAATGACCATGGCAGTTGAAAAGGACGTTAATACCAAACAAATCAAACGAAATAAATTTAAAGTAATATACGTTTGATGAGTTCACAAATTTTAGTATATATATGTATAAATAATGATTGAAATTTGAAATGTTGTCCAGTTATTAGAAGGCTGATTTTCATTTGTAGATCTTCAATTCATATAATAACTTGTCAACATCTCACATTTCGTCTTCTTCTTTTCAGCCTAAACGAATATAATCGTGTGACTGATAAGTGGATAAAGAGAGCAAGCTTTTATTAATAAAGGAAAAATACAAATGTCCATCCCCTAGGCGGGACTCGAACACGCGACCAAGCGATTCAGAAGTCAGCATGCTAGCCTCTTCGCCACGTAAGCAGTCTACATTTCATATTTCAACCATTTGGAGAATTCTTAAACAGATGCATTTTTTAAAGTTTATTTTATTTACTTTCCATCATTATAAATTATGTAAAGGAGTATTACCTCAATAAAACCTCAAAAAATAAAATGTAAATAAAAATTAATTGATAATAAATTGAATCAATGCTACAAAACTCTAATAATGTTATTACCATTAAACAAATAATTATTTAAAAAAATTAAAATTTTTTATCAATTTAATGTTAATATATTTATAGTTACTGAATTATACTATTGTTTCTAAAAATTATTAATGTGTTTAAGGAAGAAAAATGATTTTTTCCATGGTTCCTGTAGGGTAAAACTGTGCTATTCCTCGTAAAAGTAAAGCTCTAGATTAGGTAAAAGTCGTTTTTACTAGAGCTTTAGGTAAAAGTCGTTTTTAACGCCATCTATGGTGTGTCCTTGACAATAGCCCAACTGAATAGGACCTGTGCACAGAAAGATCATGCTATCATTAAAAAGAATTCGCGCTAGATTAAATATAGTAGGAAAATCAAATTAAAATCCTAAATAAGTAATTTTAGCTATTTTAATTTATTAAATTAAATTTAATTTTTATTTAAATTTTAATAAAAACCATTGGCAAATGTGTGGTAATTCATTGCCAGAACGATGTAATTAATTAAAAAATCGTTACTGCATTCGCAAAGTCGGTCGGTCGGTCAATTCTTCAAGTTATATTTATATATAATCCGGGGGGTGAACATTGTGAATGCCTCCAATTCAAAGCATTTGGTGTTCAATTCTTAACCGTATATAAATCTCCAAAATGCCTTCCGAAAATTGCCGTCGAATGTATTAAGAATGCTATCGGTGCACACGAAAAGATTGTTATAGCAGGAAGCTTCAATATTAATTTTAAGGACAAATCAAAAAATTAAATATCACAATACCTTCTGTCACTCGGTCTTACTCCAAGTATTCAAGAATATACGACAGGACAGAATTCAGCAATAGACAATATATTCAGCATTTTCCCTCTACAATCCGGTAACACACATACTTTTTTTTAGTAACCACAAAAAAATTTGGGTCAGATTTTTTAAAAAACCCATGGTAGATGACATATTCATCGTACGGAACCCTCTCCACGCGAGTTCGACTCGCACTTGTCCATTTATTTTCTGTATAAATTTGAATATATTGTTCGTTAATTTTTTTTTTCTCCGACTTTGCTCAAAACATTTCAGCTGACCTTTAAGAATTCACGAAAAGAGCTGACCAACACAGTTGCTACCAGGAATAAAAAAAATCTTAATAATTAATAAACTGATTAAGATTGCCGACTCGTTCCCTCCCCTTATCCCGACATAATATCATTAAAGAGGTGGGAAGAAATTAACTTCTCTCGCAGATCTGCAGTTTAATTGATCATTATTGCACCCTTCTTTATCAAATGAGCAAGCCCACAAAGAAAGTGTGCAGTTGCCACAAGCCCAAAATTTCTTCGGGTGATGAAAATTCTTGAACTTTGACGCCGACGCAATCCAAATGAAAACGTCTCTTACATGAAACGCTACAGAATCTATTCTTTTTATATATTGGCATAAGTACTTCCACTGAAATAAACATGTTTGGAAACTTAATAATAAATTTGTAAACAATAAATTTTTAAATACCCTCTTAGAATTTTTTGAATTATTTTGAAAGTTGAGTGAAAATAAAAATCTAATTTTTCATCCGACGTCATTTACGAACCTCATTTAATATTCAGAAGCACGATTTCGCTCCATTACATTAAGTAAACAGAGATGTTTATTGGAGTAAGACAACAACAGTGGGTCTTTGTCTTAATCTGTCGTGAATTTGGAAGAGGCCGAATATATCATTATGAATAAACAACATATTAAATTTTCGTGGCGAGCTACATACCTCTTAATTTTTTTTATAAAATTATACAGCAAGGATTGAAATTTTAATACTGCTTTAGAGACCTCACGCAACGGAACCTGATAATGCTGCTTATACGATATATTATGTATAAAACTAACTTAGCACATCTACTAATATTACAACCCTTGCCAAAAATTTTTCGAACACAACATGCAAAACTTATTAGAAAACAACTTTAAGTTTTTTCTGTTATTTGCAACCCATACGTATGAGTAAAAAATAAAATTACCTAGGTGTCACTTAACAATTCTTTAATTCCAATAAGAAATTTTGCAACTTATAGTGATATTTATTGCTCAAAACAAATCACAATTGAAACACCATTGAGGAAACAATTATTCAAACATTCCAAGCTTAGAAAAAAATTGTTCGAATACGTCACATTACGCAAAATACATAGGGTAAGTCAAAAGTCGCAGTACACCCTATTTTTTCGAAAACCTTGCAGGAATTGGGAAATCTGAATATTCCAGTAATGTACGGGTAAGGTATGTACCGAACATGGCCGCCATCTTGAAATCGGCCATCTTGAATCTAGGTCAATTTTTTTAAATGGAAAGAGGGTGGTGTGATATATCAAATAACAACAGCATTTTCTGACAATTTCATTCCTGTAAACAGATTTGAAGTAGCAGTTATGGTTCAAAAGTTACAACACATTTTGTTTCATTTTGTAGCAGGTAACTGAAGATGGCTTTGACCACGGAGGAGAGAATTGAGGTCATTTTGATGTCTGGAGAACGAAGTTTCCGTGTCATAGCTGCAGATTTTAACAACCGGCACCCAGAAAGACCTCCAATTTCACACAACACTGTCAGGTGCTTAAGTAAGAAATTCCGAGTAACTGGGACTGTGGTTGACAAGGCACGGAGTGGCCGTCCAATAAGTTAAACTGACCAGACCACCTCAACAATGGTTTTGGCGTCCATCGTCAAGAGCCCACAATGAAGCACACGACGTTTGTCAGCAGAATGTGGAATCAGCCAGTCATCGATCGTACGAATCCTTCATGCTCATCAATGGCATCCATTCAAGATTCAGATACTCCAACACCTAGCAGAGGATGACCCAGAAAGATCACCTGATCTCACACCACTTGACTTTTATCTGCGGGGTTATTTAAAACAACTCGTATATGCAATGAAAATCAGAAACAGACACCATCTCCAGCAACGCATTGAAGAAGCGTGTGCCAGCATTTCTGCGGAAATCCTTCTGCGAGTGCATGACGATTGGATTCAGCGCCTTCAAATGTGTCTTGACCAAGAGGGACACCATTTAATTCCAAACAAACTGTGTTGTAACTTTTGAACCATAACTGCTACTTCAAATCTGTTTACAGGAATGAAATTGTCAGGAAATGCTGATGTCATTTGATATATCACACGACCCCTTTCCATTTAAAAAAATTGACTTAGATTCATGATGGCCGATTTCAAGATGGCGGCCATGTTCGGTACACACCGTAAAAGATAGACCATCTCACCCATACATTACTGGAATATTCAGATTTCCCGATTCCAGCAAGTTTTTAGAAAATACAGGGTGAACTGCGACTTTTGACTCACCCTGTAGTTTATTTTTGAAATTTTTCCCCATGGGTTGGCTCCACTTCTAGGATATGGGTAGGCCAGCTTGTCGACTGTACAAATGATTTATCACGTTAGCCTGGCTCGCTCGAAGGAACTGTATGAAGATATCAAAAAACAAATGAGCTGTTTGTTAAAGGAAGGTAAAACACAAAGAGACGTCGCCGAATGTGTTGGATGTAAATTATGTGTGGAAAATGTTTCAAGAGACCGGTACCGCAGCAAATCACGCTGGAAAAGGTCGAAAAAGGTTACTTGTAGAACTTAGGGTCACTCAGGGTGTGCATCTAAAGAACAGAATAAGAAATGGAAAAAAATGTATGCAAATCTGAGTGACAGAAGAGTGAGGAATCGACTGAATGATATGGGTTACAAATTTTGCAAAGCAAAGACTAAACCTTAATTGAGGCGTTGAGTGCAATAGTGGCCCAACCAACAATAATGTTGAAAAAGAGTAACATGTGGAAATAACTTGCTGATAGATTGCTTTTTACAGTGTAAATATGTAAGTATAAAAAGGTTTTTTTTATCTACTACAATATGCCTTTGAAATATTTATCATCAAAATGTCGTATTTTTGTTTTGCGATTTTCTCAGAACATATTTTTTTCGGCTTGGGCCACTTTTGCGCTCAACGCCTCAATTATCAAAGCACACTTGAAATGGGGAAAACAACACAAAAAATGGGACATTGAAGTTTGGAATAAGGTTGTGTTTTCTGACGAAAGTCGAATTAACATTGATTGCTGAGATAATAATGGCGTTTTTTGTTTGGAGACGAAGGAATGAAAAATTTTCTAATGAGTATTTAAGGAATTCCAAAAGTTTCCATCTTATTTAATGATTTGGGGATGTATGTCATCTAAAGGACTAGGTAACATAGCGATAATCCATGGAAAAATAAATGGAGAAGTATATGAAGAAATTTTGGATAGTTTTTTTCATTCCCTCTGTTGAAGATCAGTTTGGAGATGAGGAAATCATTTTTCAAGATTATAACGCATATTCTCAAGAATCAACACTTACCTACAAAATAAGGATATTAAAAGACTTCCTTGACCAGCACAAAATCCGGATCTGTCACCAACAGAGAATGTGTGGTGGAAACTGAAAAAATTAGTAAATGAAAAAAAACCCTACAAATAAGAATGAACTTAAAGCTCCATTCTTAATAGCCGGACATGATTATTGCAGAGATTTAGTTCAAACGATGCCGAAATGTGTCAAAGCAGAATTAAAAGCCAGAGGAGGTGCAACACAATATTAATGTTTTACTTTGATTGATGTTTTGATTGATGTGTTCGAATAATTTTTCCTAAGCTTAGAATATTCGAATAATTGTTTCCTCAGTCTGGTTTCAATTGTGATTTGTTTTGATCAATAAATATCACTAAAAATTTCAATTTTTCTTTTAGAAATTAAGGAATTGTTAACTGACACTAGGTAATTTTATCTTTTATTTATATGTACGTGTTGCAAATAATAGAAACAACTTAAAGTGTTGCAAATACGTTTTGCATGTTGGATTCGAATAATTTTTGCCAGGGATTGTATAAAATGCCAATATTTGTCTGTTTACGTTCTTCTCCTAGATCCTTCAGCAAATGAAACGAAACTTTGCATGCCTACATAATTTGACCTAGCGCTTTGCTTGGGCATAGTGAAAACTCGCTATTGTGACCGAAAGTAACCATGCGTCAAAATTTGAAAGGAGAGTGAAAGCTTATTCGAAAGATTTTTGAAAACTGGATTCTATGAAAATTATTTTTGAGTAATCATAATATTCTTACAGAGTCATCGAGAAGGCGGCAAATAAGTAGTAAAGGTAATTAGAGAATAAAAAAGAAGAATCCAAGAAAATGATAACTGAATGAATTATGAAAACTATTTTATTTCTGCGAATTTTCATTGAATAATATTATTATACATTGCCATGCCAAAAGTATCCGGACACACCTATATATAGGCGTTTTGTCGAATATCTAGAAAAATACTTGACAAATTATCCTGAAACTTCAGGAGTGTAAAAAGCATATTACACTTCATATATTTCTACGAAGATTTGTCGCGAAGGTAAATATGGGACCAGCAACAAACTGAACAAAAAAATAATGTTTAGGATCTCACTGTAAATAATAATGCTAGAAATGCGTTGTAGCTGTTGTATATGGTTATGAAGCTTCTTTTACTTATCTGTGTTCATTTGTATGAGAATAGCAAGTATATTTATGGAGAAATAAAGGTTTCTTTAAAAAATCTAAATTTTTTGTAAGTTTTTTGTTTATAACATGCAGGGTTTTCAACCCAAGGCAATTTCATTTTCATGAAGCTTGACAAACTAGAGCAGAGACAACACCCTGCAATCAGAATATATAAATATTAAATATTTCATGAAATATGAGCATTTCTACTAAATAATGTTTAACTGTTCATGCGCAAGCGTTACGAAAATGTCTTTTGCATAATTTATTAGCCAAATGTATAGAGCTACTCCTATAAAAAGATAATTGAGTTTCAATTGCTCACAAAAATAACCAAAACGATAAGGGGTTTTCTCCAAATTTTTATTTTTGGACCGGACACAAGTATCAACTTCTTCTCTTTACGCTGATATAAAAATCAATATGCCTTCATATCAGCGTAAGGAAAAGAAGTTGATACAAATGTCCGGTCCAAAAATAAAAATTTGGAGAAAACCCCTTATCGTTTTGGTTATTTTTGAGAGCAACTGAAACTCAATTATCTTTTTAAAAGAGTAGCTCTATACATTTAGCTAATAAATTATGCAAAAGATATTTTCATAACGCTTGCGCATGCGCAGTTAAACATTATTTAGTAGAAATGCTCATATTTCATGAAATATTTAATATTTTTATATTCTGATCGCAGGGTGTTGTCTCTACAGTAGTTTGTCAAGTTTCCTGAAAATGGTATTGCATTGAGTTGAAAACTCTGCAATTTATAAACAAAAAAAAGTTCGAAAAATTTCTATTTTTCAAAAGGAACCTTTATATCTCCATGAATATACGTGCTATTCTTATACAAAAGAACACAGATAAGTAAAAGAAGGTTCATAATCATATGCTATAGATACAATGCATTACAAGCATTATTTTTATAGGGTGATCCCAAACATTATTTTTTTTGTTCAATTTGTTGCTGGTCCCCTGTTTTCCTTTGGGAGAAAACCTTCGCTGAAATATATGAGGTGTAACATCTTCTTTACATTCCTGAAGTTTCAGGATAATTCGTCAAGTATTTTTCTAGATATTCGACAAAACGTCTAAAAACGAAAGTGTCCGTTTACTTTTAGCAGGGGAGTGTATACGCGTGAAACTGGATACCCGACAAACGATGGGGAATTAATGCACCGGATAGCAGACAGTTATAAAGAAAATGCTTTGTCTAATATCTCGACGATCCATTCCGACGAGCCATCCTCCTAGGCATGCTCTTTAACAATGTTACGATATTAACATGATAAGATAATGCACCATATCATGTTTGCTGGAAAATAAAACTGCCACAGAGTAGGAAGTGTTGATTGTCCAAACTATTCATCCCGGTAGCTATCTCAGCCTACACCCTTGTGCAAATTAATTGAAAAAGCATGTTTTCTATATTACTCGTAATCCTGTACTCAAAACAAACACGAAAATCAGTTTGATCATTTTTTATGTTGGCTCATGCAATCAATAGGTCAGCAGCAACTGTATTGCATTAGATTTTGGAATTCTGTCCGACCGCCCTTGTATATATTGCTGATGCAATCATTACGGTAGCTGGTACAGTATTTCATCAGACTTTAAACCTGAAGAGATGTGATTCGACCTCCGATCGAGATGGATGTGGCACCTTTGAAATGTACGAAGATGAACTGAAATATCGGTTTCTCGAGGTATAAGCAAAACATTCTCGAGAAATCTTTAGCGAAACGTAGTCTGTCCTTGCTCTTTAGCGAAATATGACCGAATCTGGAATTGACTTGCTGATAACTTATCAGATTCATCATTTATATTTGCTCAAATTGGGGTTTAGGAAAAATCTCCTGGTCGACTCATTTGGAATGACTATTTTTTTGGCCATTTAAAAATAATAGGATTCGAAACAAAGTTGGGTAGAAACAAATATTTCTTTTTGTAATGACAATGGAAGGAAGTTCATTCAAGTGAAATTCGTTTTAACACTCTCAAGTAATAAGCTTTGGAAACGTACGAAGATCGTAATTCTGCAATTACACATAGTTAAGAGGAGTTGGTGTGAGTTTAGCAACTGTCAACCGTGTCATCGAAACGGGATCGGTTTCTGCTAAACGTAAAGTAAAATATGGTCATAAAAGAGATGACGCTTACTTGCTTCGACAAAGCAAAAAGGGTCCCCGCAAGCCTTGAAATCACTGTTGAAATCAAGGATCCTCGCAAGAATTAATTTTAGTTCCGTTTAATTCCCAAGCGTTTTAGTTCCGAAGGTACAATTTGGAATCGTCGTGTGGTCGGCGGCCTCTAAGACCCAATTAACGTTAATTAAAACAGCTTATAATGACGTTATAACGGCAGCATTGAATCTGCCTAAATTTGCCTCCATCACAGAGACATGCAGAGTACGTTAAAGATTTTCCTACCTTCGATTACGTTAAAGATTACGCAAGACTTTGTGAGTTTTCTTTCGCGGTTACAGATGAAAATCACACGATGCATCATGTAGATCGTGGATATCGGATACTGATAAAACTCGTCAAACACAAAGGTATGAAATCTGTGCTAAAAGAATTTCTAAATGGTTGGAGTCCTATTTAACGTACAACACCATTATAATGTGGAATTCACTTACTTATATGGAACGTAGTCAAATAATAGCATGTAAAGATAGCAAATGTGTGAATCATAAAGGACATATTTCTAGGATTTTATCACTGGTGGTTTGTAATAGGTGACATGATTGACCTTTCTAGTATGTACTTATTCCATACTGGAATGCAAAATTGTAAATAAAAATAAAAAAATAAAATAATTCTTCCTTTTCAATTAATTTGCACAAGGGTGAATTAGTTGATCGAAGACTTCCTTTTAAATTTCAAACTGATCGAAGACTTCATTAGCTCGGAAGACTAACTGCACCTTAGCTGTTAATGAGCAACGATGACTAATATTAAGTCTATGAGAATTTGCTCAATTTTCGACTAGTAGTCATTCTCTAACGCCAAGACCAATTTTCAATTTTTGATTCTTTATTACATTATTCTATCACCATCCCAGTAAGATTACCATTGATTCAAGGGGTGCGCTCAGAAAAACGAAACTGTGCTTTTCACTGGTAATAGCGCCTTGGCTCCTTCCCTTCAAGTACGGAATTGTATGAGCTTATAGATTAATTTTTCAAACAATTAGAGAAATGGCATAGAATGCATGTAAATGAAAACCGTTTCACAAAAGCGCAGCCATTATGTTGCGAACAGGGTCTAGAATTAGAGTGAAATGAAGCTGACTTAACTCTTTAATAATGCACTTTAACAAAGCATTTGTTTTATATTAGCTAATAGAAAATGCCTTTTTAAGTCAAATTCTTTGAAAATATAACACAATATTTGTTGTATCTTTAAAAAGTGTAAAGTTTTGCCTTACATGTTAATTTTTTATGCATTGGGATACGTTCTTGAGAAAGCAAAGAATCATTGTTGGTGCAACAAGTTTATTAAAATGATAGTTTAGTTCATCGCTTTTAGCCAATGAATCAAGGTAGAGTGATATTTCTCCGCAAGTTCATACTAATTTTAGCTATTCCTAAACAATATGCTTCTAATGATTACTCATTTAAAAGCGGAACCAGGCTGTCATAAATTATAAAGCGAGTTTTACTACCTTTTCGAATTACGGTCCATTTTAGATGATTAATTTCTACAGCGATAGTAATATATTCGAAGGGGATTGTCAAATACTTTATCGTTTTTAATGCACTTATAAATCGTTGAATAATATTTCATCTTTATATTTTGAGTGGCCTATTGTGCGAAACTAATTAAAGATACATGAACTATGTCTACATATTTTACATATTCCAATCAATTATTTAGATGATAGTTGACGCTTTTAAAAATAATTGTTTAACATTATCGGTAAATCAACTTTATCGAATGCCGGGTCTTAATTGATAAATTCCATCCGAATAGCAATTTTGGTGGCTTGAATTTTAAGCGCAATCGATATGCGCATACCAATTCAACTTACGGTCAATTGCGAGGGCAAGAAATTTACAATTATAAACTCTCACTATTAGGTTTTCATTTCATCGATCAATTCACATTAGTTATTAATGAAAATTATGAACTTGCGTTGAATTTACTAATATTAGCTTCATTTTGTAAATTATATTAATACATTAGGGCTTTCTGCATACAAAAGTTACTTAAATTTATGGAGTTAATGCCACCATTAATCAAAACTTATGCATTTGCAGGAAAAAGTAAGATAAAAATGCGATTTTAAAGTAAACATACGCTTTAAAAAGGTTTAAATTGTGAACCCCAATCATTTAAAAAAATCGTTTTTCCCTATACTGTTTGTGTCGTCTTTAAATAAACAAGTGTGAGGACGGGATTTTGCGCGAGTAAATTGCTCGTGTGCGTTATAAATACTCTTTTTTTTTACGGGTCGAGCATAAAGGTTGGAGGAAGAGGTCTATCCCAATAGTTTGGCCCGAGGAAATCAAAAACAGGGTTCCTTTTGGAGAAGAGAAACAACTCTTGTGGCGAGGCACTTTGCCAGAAAGACCGGGGGACCAGGCATTGATGCTGGAAGGATAAAGCAAAACCTGTCTCACTATCTCGGTAGATCCTGAAATATCTTTGTTGAGAACTAGGAAACCGATGACTTGGATTCTGGCCCATTTCATTACAAACTTCAACAAATCTTATGGATCTGCATTGGGTTTTTCTTTCTTTATGCCCTTTCATTTTATGAGTTCCTCTTGATGTCTTCCACTGGGCGACATTATCTTTTTTTTTTTTTTTTTTTTTCCTTAAAATTTCCCCCCTTTTTTTTTTTTCTTTTCCTTTTTTTGCAGACCTATTTGGGAGATGAACTCCACAGTGAAGTTGCAACTTCTAAACATGCGTTATCATCATTCCTTTAACAATCGTTTTATTTAAGAAATTGCATGATAAAATTTAATATTCCGTAGTTTTTAAATTTGATGTGTTTTCCTGGGCTTAGGATGTCAGAGAGTAGGCATTCTTGGGTTTAAAACAAAAGGAATACAGATTAAGAAATAAAGGCAAAGTAATGATTATAAATGATTTATATTAATGGCATTAAAAAGAATTAAATGAAGCCATTAAATGAGAAATAAATATAAGACGTTTTTTGGTAGAAATTTATTTATTTTTAAGCGCTTGTTAGATGAAAAAAAATGTCATTTGAGGGCTTTTTTTTTTCCCTCCCTTTTAGGTTTAATTTTTTTTTTTTAAGGAAGGTTGTTGTTTAGTCATTCAAAGTTCTCATTTTCATCATAGTATGGATCTTTCGTGTTTTTTTTTTTTGTTTTTTTTTTTATTTGAAGTGTATCTAATGAATTTTTTAATCGTTTTTTATCACGAAGATCGTTAAATTATATTTACCCAAATGCATGCATTTACTTTTCGTTAAAATAGTTCAAGTTAGCCATTATGTTAAAAATGTTCTTTCAAAAAAATTGAATTCTTACTTTTCAGTGAGAATTTTTTTCCTTGCATAATTAAAGTGGCCGAAGTTACTAGAGTAAGAGATTTTGGATTGTGGATATAACGAAGGTTAAACTGCTTTTTAAAAAGAAGGAAATTATTTTTCTTTTTCAAGGACTACTATAAATGAAAATAAACGATACTTTAATGAATGCTATTTTTGTGAAATATTTCTGATTTAATTATTCTTGAGCACGCGTTTTCCCGTCTCCCTCTTTGTCGTCTAAAATGACCAATTGTTAAAACAAACTTTGAAAGTTGTTTTTCATTGTCGCTGCCCCCCCCCCCCAGAAACAACCGAATTGGCAAAACAAACTATGACGTCACAAACTGTTCCACGAAAACAAAACTGCATAGAGATGCAGAAAAAATGAATTTAATCAAATTTTTTCGTGTGAAAAAACTCTGAAATTGGAATGAAATTTTCCCTAGCGCCCCCCCACACGTCCAAAGTATCCTCGAAAAAAAAATCGTTTCGGGATATCTCTTACAGGGGCCGAATTTATAAAAGGACAGACAGACAGAACTTGGATTTTAGGAATAGTGGATTTCAATTGTTAGACATTGTTGCTAAGTGAAATTAACAATGTTTAACAATTGAAACTGGAAATTTAAGTGGACACGCCCAGTTTTTCTTTCGTTGAACAGAGTATAATGATAGCTTTTCTTGAAATTATGTTTGACCTTTTGGTGTTATCTTTCACCGCTTTTTTTTATTTTTTATATTTACTTGTGTAGTAACAAACTAACCAAGAACAGAAACCACAATTCCACAAACTGAGTATTTTGCATTATACTATTTATACACACCTGTGTATTTTGCTGTTTACACTCATCTTTTATTTCTGCTGGTATGCTTTCTAATAAATAATAATAATAATTCTGATAAAATTTATCATTTCTCTTTATTCAAAGTTTCATTAAGTTTTTGGCAACAGAACATGAAAGAAATTTTCCAACGATAATTACAAATTCTGAATAATTTTCATCATTCCAGAATTGGAATATAGAAAGAAATTAAAATGTTATAATTTTCTTCAGAACTAGAAGGAACACTCTTAAAAAAACGTTTGTTTACAATGTGTACAACAAGTAAGACAAGAGTTGCTATATCATACATCATACATGGTATATCAAATTGGTTTATTTTATAAGTTATCAATTACCAGTTGTTTATCAGATATTCCAGTGTTGCTTTAATTGTTCTTCATATTTCTTATGTATCCTGTAGGCCATAATTTTGTCAATACTCCTGATAATTAGTTAGGCAAATTCAAAAAACACCCACAAAAAACAAACAAACAAAAAAGAAAAACAACATTGCTCTCACTTGGTGCAAATATGTTTATTGAACATATTTTACATCAAATTTTCTTCGTATTTAAACTTACTCTCAATATAAATTTTATTTTCATTTAGTGGGTGAAATAATTTTGTGAACACTTAAAATATTTTGCTAAATTAATATATTATGCAAAATAGATCACATAGATCATACATCATTGAACTGTACATTTACCAGTCATGTTTTCTAAGGAAAAAATTAATCAAACTAAGAAATTATATCCTGCTGTGAAAGCAATGCATGAAATTGAATGTAATCTTAATTTAACTCCCAGTTCAATGCATAAAAACTGATTCACACTGATTTTGAAAAACTGAAGATAAACAAGAGAGAGAACCAAAGTTTAAAATTTCCAATCGAAAAAAAGCAAAAAACAATGAGACCGACCTTAAGAAAAATTGGAACAGGTAACTGTAAAATAAAAAATAAATAAATAAATAAAAATAAGAACAATACGATCTCAGTGTGTCTGTGCGAACACACAGGGCTTTCAATATTCAACAAAAACAAAACCAAAAAAACAACAACAACAAAACAACAGCCATTTATCAAGCAGCACAAGCAGAAATGACTCAGCTATGCAGGGAAATGGCTATAATAACGTATAATTACTAAATAATAGCATTTTTTCTTTTATTTTTGAGTAGTCTTTGCCTAATTGATTTTTGGGGTGCTCACAAAATTATGACTTGCAGGATATCATTCACGAATGAGTACAGACTCATTTTTGTTTAAAATGCTTGCTTGTTAAATTAATACGCTCCCTATGCTTTTCAAAATTTAAATACACAAAACTGGCTATGTTAATCATTGCACAGTCACAGTAGCAACGATTCTGCAGAAAATTCAGGTGTAAATCAATTTTTGTTCCTTATTTTTTAGTAACAGTTTTCCATTAAAAAATAATGAATTTTTTGGCCCTTAAATTTTCTATAATGCGTGACCACCTGCGTTTTCGTCGAACGGAAATAAATTGCTTCGGATGAACACATCGAACAGTTTGCCATAGACGACAGGGCTAGCACGAAACACTTCGACATCACTTACAAAATTAAATTTTTATTTGTATGGATATATGATTTATACCGTTGGAAAGAGGAATCCTGCAATGTATGCGTTTTCTTTAGTTTCCTGATATCTGTTAAAATACGCGTACGAGAATCTTTTAATTTCGTCCACATGGTCTAGTATTAATTATTCAATTATTTTATTGTTAACAATTTTAACGCATTTCTTTTATTTGGCATATACATGTGTATCTCGACCCGTTTCGATACATAAGCATATGCCAGACACATAAACAAAACCGGACACAACTACGGGAAAATAGAAGACACTCTGGAAATTATCTTGAATGTCCATTACAGAAATTTAATAGATATTATGGAAGAAATCAGCGTACAAGGAGAAAAATACAATTTATTAAGTAATCAAATCATATACGAAATAAACATATTAATAAAACAAATTAATTTGTAAAAAAAAACCTTGAAAACAATAATTTGAAATTGTCAAAAGTCTGATAATGTTATCAATGAAACAATGTAAAAAGCTTTCATTGTAAAAGCAATATTTTTACAGTATTTTAAATTTTACTTTGTACCTTGATAATGACGAAAGATCGAAACGCGTCGGGATTTATGCGTTTAATAAAAAAGAGTGTTAAAATAGAATAAATAATCTTTTTAATTAGTTTCCCCATGTAATAGAACAGGAAAATCACAATCGGCGGCCAAAGAAGCACACTTTTTAAATTTCGGAGAGTGCTTTTCATTATCAATTGATTTTCTTTGCTCATTCGACAATTTTCTTAGGTGTAACTTTATATAGTAGCAACGGCAATTTCAATTTATATTAAATGAAATAAGAGAGCAAAGAATTTTTAAAAACATCGATCGTTACATTAATTATTCATCTTTAGCTGTTTCCACTTCACGATCCTTCTTTGTATGCACATTAAATATTTTCATTGATGTTAGCTGCAGAGCTTCTTTATCATCACTTGTCGTCTTCCACTTGTTTCTCCATCATAGTTAATTTAATTTTCGAATTTAGTTTTGAAGAACAGTTAATAAACTATCTTATAATATATGATTAATGTATAATTAGGATACACGATCTTACTTTGAAATGAAATCTTTCTAACCATTAAAGCTTAACTTTTATTTATCATTCGTTTTGCGAAACGGTAGGCTAATGTCTTCTGTAAAATGTGCCCTGCTCTTAACTCTTTCTCATATAGTAAGCATATTTATTTACATCTTCTGTTATACTTTTCATTAGCTATAAAGATGGAATTTCTATGGACAGTGATTCAGCCTTTGAATTTCTTTTCAAGGAAGGCGTTTCTTCACATGTCGTTACAAAAGTTTTGGGAAAACCATCCTCCCTCTCAGATGATGAACTCCGATACGCCTGCTGCTCTTTTTCCCTCAACGAACCGTGAAAAATATTTTATAGAGGCTATTGAGAATTCTACTCGATCGATGAAATTATTTCCGTTGCGAAAATCCGTCGTGTAAGCTACACAATAGTAGCTGAGGGAACTCATCTTCTGATATGGACCAATGAAATCGCTCCTTCTGATAGCAACGCCATCATGCTTTAAAGGCACTGTTTTATTATTATTATTATTTTTATTATTATTATTATTATTATTATTATTATTGCACAACGCAATACTGGTTTTTGCACTTCACAGATAAAACGAAAACTGTGAATGAAGAAAACTTTAACTAAATGATTATCATATCGAGAGTCAGTAGTATGCTTCTTGTCCATTGTTTACTCAAAACTGTAATAGAAGAGTCTTTCTAAACTTACGAAGTTAACAGGAATAAACTATACAGTAATTCTAAAAAAATGCTGTTGAGTTTCTTTATTCCATTATTGCATTGCACATTGTTCTGCAATAAATTGGTACTGTGCACCACGAATATACAGGGTGATTTACATCGAATGTAAAATACTTAAAGGGGGTATTATAGAGTTAAGATAAACACAAAACGTCCTATGAACATGGGTTCAAATATGAACGATAACTGAGATATGAACAGAAATAAAAATGCCGCCACCAAGATCAACAAGTTAATAACTCAGATTTTGTAAAGCCTAGATTAATGAAATTTGGAGGAATAACAGAGTACATAAGACTGTGTATACCTTTAAAATTTGATCTAATTCTAACAAGAAGTTTCCAAGTTACTCATTCAACATCATAATACGTGTTCACTTGTGAGTACTAACTAGCACTTGTCACAATTTTGACTGTGTAACTCGGAAACTTCTCGTCGGAATTCAATCAAATTTTAACGGTATACACAGTCTTATGTACCTTGTTATTCCCCCAAATTGCATTAATCTAGGCTTTACAGAACCTGAGTTATTAACTTGTTGATCTTGGTGGCGGCATTTTTATTTCTGTTCATATCTCAGTTATCGTTCATGTTTGAACCCATGTTCATAGGACGTTTTGTGTTTATCTTAACCTCTATAATACCCCCTTTAAGTATTTTACATTCGATGTAAATCACCCTATATAGTAGTTTCATTCATTTAGATACCCTGCATATGACCGAAAGCATAATACGTGATGCCATTGTTCATAACCCTGATTTATCCCGACAAATTGTATAACACAATGTATGCAAGGCTTTCGATGACGAAGTAAAGCCAATGGGCCACAGTTAGCAGAACTCGTATCTTCAGTTGCAAGCAAAAGGTCGCAACAATTTAAAGAATCTAATCCAACATGCCATGAATATACAGGGCGTATCAAAAGTCTTCAACCGATTTCAAAGTGCTTTAGCTCCACAATCGTTAATCTCAAGTAAACGATCTGCATTGCATTGGAAAGAGGGATCGTCCAATTTTGTTTCACTGCCGCTAGAGGTCTCCTGGCGCGTCTGAAAGGCGTAGTGAGCTCCCGTGACTTTATATTATCGAGCTGGAGAGCCAACTTCAATCGTGGTCAGCTTGTTCCCCTGACCTGACTATTTGTGATTTTTTTGTAGGATCGTATTATTGGCTCCCCTATCAGCATGTCTCAGTACTCGAACACAGCCGCCTTAAATGAAATGACAGCAGTCATGATGCTTCAGCAAGTAAGGTAGGACTTTCAGTATCCAGTGGAAGTGTGCCGTGCAGCCGGAGGGGGCACTTTGAACACATATAAGCTGCCATGTCAAAACTTGAGTATATTCTGAGAATGTCTCAACTTGACCCACTTCTGTATGCGGGTTATTAAAAAAATATATAGAATTTTTGAAACCGGATGAAGAATTTGATACACCCTGTACGTTGAATGACTATAAGTACTTGAAGCTAAGCACAACGGACAAAATAATTAATCACTTTGAGAGTTCTACGGCGCTTCTATGTAAAATAGGTTGAATATACAAGTGAATGTGCATGAGCACATTTAATCGCCAGACAGTAGTAGCAAAGGAACGTACGAGTATTGTTATTAGCAGTTTATATTAATCCGTGTCGAATTTGGTGGCATAAAGGGAACATAGCATTTGGGCGGGCAAAAGGATATCCCGTGCAAGAGGTAGCTATCTTTGGCGGAGTATCGAAACGCACAGTCATCCGTTAATTCTGGAAATGGTTCACATGCACGTTGGGTAGCAACAACCGTCGAGACTGTGGTCGAAAGTCAGTGCTGATTGAATAAACCAAAGACGAATATCGCGCCTGGTCATGGCCAACCGCTTTCAAACCAAGCAAGGAGGTCAAAACGGTCTGCATAGACAAGTTTCTGAAAGAACCTTACCGAGGCAACTGCATAAAATGGACATCCGGAGCCGGTTACCTCACAAGGGTCCGATGCTAACTCCAACTCACAAGAAAGCTCGTGTACAGTGGTCTGTAAACTGGACTGTAAACGACTGGAAAAGCGTGATTTGGTCGGAGGAATCAAAGTTTTGTCTTCATTCGAATGATACTAGACGTTGTGTGCATAGAAGGACAATAAAGCCTTTCACCCTGATTGTGTCCAAGGTGTGGTGCAGGCGGTTAGTGGCTCTGTGATGCTGTGGGCAAGTTTTAAGTACAATGAACAAGGATCTTGCGTTGAAATTAGAACCAGGCTTTATCAGCATCACTGTCGTGACGTTCTGAATGGACAACTGTTGCCTTTTGTGGATCACGTCAAGGATGTCTATGACCTGGACGATGCCCAGGGTTCACAGGGCTAGATCCATGAGGGAGTGGTTCGACAAGAATGAGACCGTGTAGCATCTCGATTTGGCCAAATTACCATGTCTGAACCCAATAGAGAATTTGTGCAATATATTAAGCGGAAGAATAGCCATCCGACTAACATCCGACCCGCGGGATAAATTGTATGCAGCTTGGGTGGAGATAGATAAGGACTACCAAAGGCACTCCTACAATCAATGCCCAAGCGCATTAAAGCTGTGATTAAATCAAAGAGATGTGCAACGCATTATTAACTAACCTTTTTATCCGCTATGCTTATAAATTTCGCTCGCCAACACAAGATTAATATTTACTTAGAATAGGTGGACTTGTTGGCTAAGGAAAATCATATCTATTCAACACTCTTTTTGAAAAATTGAAGAATCTGAACAAAATATATCCTCGTGGCGTCGTCAAGAATTGTTGCACTTTTCATTCGAAGGAGGAGGGACTGATGTTTGTGTTCCAGGCTATGAACTGATCCCTAATCTGCATAGAAGCTCAATAACCAATGAGTGCGTCTCAAACCTGTGATATTGTACAATTATTCCAAAAAGCTGCTGGAAGATTTTAAGATGAAGCCCCAAGGATGAAATCTCAAGTTTACGAGCTGTCAACCGCTCTTTCAAGACATTGTGAAATTTATATTCATTAGCATCCAATAAAAAAATTATTATTTTTTTGGTAGAAAAATTATTTTGATGGGTGGCAATTCTCGTCAAATCTTACCCGTATAATAATTAACTATGCTCATAAAATTAGGAAGTGCACCTCTACTATCGCTGATCGAGACTCCCATAGTCTTTAACATGGGAACGCTACAGTAAACGGCTCCCGAAATAGTACTTTGACAGACGTCAGCAAGATAAATGAAAAAGCGGAAGCAACAAACCTGGCATGAAAACTACTTCACAATTTCATCGGGAATTAATTTATATCCTTTCAACGGAAACGCAGCGCTAAAAATGCAGTCAGCAACGTATCGTAGACAAGCTAAGGAACATTTATAAAATTTTTACAGCGTTGTCTCTACTACATTATTATAATACTCTGAGTAGTATATAAAGAAATTGAGGTTTTAGAAAATGCATACTAGGACTGAATAAATGAAATGAAAATTTTCATTCTTACCTATAGTCTTCTTGGAAATTTGGTTATCTTGGGAAAGAATTAATAAAGGGCTATGTTTTAAATTTTATCTCGGCAATTATTAAAAATGAATCTTGTGTGAACGAACCAGTCAGTGAATACTTTCCGTCGCGCATTCGCCTTCTCTATTGAGTAACCCGACCGTTCATTTTTCATGTGTAACTTTAAGAGAAATATTGGCAGGCCTCCTAAAGAGAATACACCAAAAAACACTTAAGTTCTATGAAAACTATCCGTTAAGCGAGAATTTATAAAACTAAAAGAAACTTTTCTATTGATTTTATGAAATCGAATAAGGAATAAAAAATAATCTTCAAATTAACGAAACTTTCTCGTAGTTTGTGAAGCATTTTAATGATTACATAATCAAAAACAAATAATTCCAAATCCATACCTAGTGTATATTGAACAAGATATGATATCGACTGGACCGATTGGACCCAACGGGGCCTCGATGGGGCCCCGCGCTTTTGACAGAGGTTGTCAACATCAAGTTATTTTAAATCTCACAATTATGAGATAAAATATGCTAATTAAAAAATTTACATCTACTTCATGTATATGTAATGTAAAAGAGATGCATGCCATTGGGGGGAGCCCCGAATGCCATCGGAGGGGCCCCATGAAAAAGGTTCAAATCGGACCGCCGCACTGACTGGATTTTGGCGCTGTATAAGTCATACTCGGATACATAGCGAGTGGTTTGGTTTGGTTTGTTTGGTATTAACGTCCTTGTCAACTGCCATGGTCATTTCAGGACGGCGTTATAGGGGCCGCAAATTTTGCCTCGCAAGGGGTTCTTTAACGTGCAGCCGGAAAACGACTACACGGGACCAACGGCTTTACTTCCCTTCCGAAGGAAGTGTGTAATGTCAGGATTTTCCCCCTGGAAAAAACCTCGTCGTCCTCGGCCGGGGTCGAACCCACATCCTCGGGCATCTGAGGTGATCACGCAACCGATAACAACTGAGTAAAGATGGCGCGTTTGCTAGTATCGTCAACTTGTGAAGAACAGTGAGGCGTAGTCCGTTTTTTTTGTGGGCCAAACGAAAATATGCGAGTGAAACCCACAGGGAAATGTTGAAGTTGTATGTCCTGATTGTCTGGACCGTAGCAACATCTCCAGATGGTGCAGATTCTTCGAAGAGGGCGAAGACAAAAATTGAGGAATTTGGCTGGGAGGTGCTCAAACTTTCATTGTACGGTCCAGATCTCGCATCATCCTATTGTCACCAATGAAGTGGCTATACAACCAGAAAACAGAGTTTTATGAACCGGGCGTATTGAATCTGGTGCCACGCTAGGAGAAATGTGTCGTGAGACTTGGTCGAAAAAATACATAAAACCTGCAGCTTTTTAAACATCGTTTCAGTTTTGCTTATCCTTAAAAACGATGCCACAAAAAATTGTTGTGCGTTACTTTTCGATCCCAACTCATATATGGCTGTTCTCATTGTCAAAATTGTGATAAACTCTTGATTCTTGCTGAAGGAATGCGATAATATAAAAATGAAGAATTTCAATTAATGTAACCTTATGTGTCAGAGACGATACACTGCAGAATTTCTGAGAATTCACTTAAATGCTTAAAATACATATTCATAAAGAATAATTTTCTGACTCATGAGTTATTCAACTCTGGCGTTTCTTGCTTTAATGCTTAATAATTACAACTGTTTCATTCGTGCCATTATAATTTAAAAGCGACTATTTCCGAATGAAGTGTAAATAAATAATTTGGAATATACATAACTTCTATTGATAGTTCCTTTTTAATAAAATTTTGTGCTACGAATTTCCTGCATTTTCTTGCTGTAATCTGGTAGCCATTGGCTCTGAGCATATCGTAGCGAACACGGTACTTTCGGTACATAATAATTTCTACTTACAACCTCCAAAGAGTTTTAAATTTAAATAAAAGAATAAAAAATAACTTTGCAAAACCCAATAACATCATTTAACCTTCTAAGGCGAAAAACAAATTAAAAATGGATATTTAAAATTCTAGTAACTAATCATCTAAAAGAAACTTGTAAATTCCGTTTCAACTGATAAGCACTAATTGAAATTATTTTTAATAAAGATAATATAAATGTTATTTATATAAATATAAGTAATAGTAATTCATTATGTCTAATGCTAATACAAAGGTGCTTTAATAAACGATAAGAGGGACGTGGCAGCTTAAGCTCAAAGTTTATAAACGTTAAACGTAAATCTAAACTAATGAAACAAAACAAAAAAAATAACGGATTTCGAAATCAAACGCGAAAGATTCTTTCTCTGTAATTGAGAGATGGAATAGAGAGCAAATGCAAATTCTCCTTTTTTCTATCGCATAGAAAATTTCGCCTTCATATTTCTCGCAAATCCCATTATCCGAATTGACAATGTGCGAGAGAACGAGATGTTTTATTCAAAAATGAACACTCAGCAGCCCATTTAAAGAGAAGGGCTTATTTATTAGCCCAATTGAGCTTTGTATTTATTTTGAAATAAGAGCTTTCACATAAAGAGACCAGAAAGGATCCCTGTGTTGTTCAAAATGTCTTGTCTCCCAAGTTTATATTGGATTTGAAGCACTGTGGCCTTAAAGTTAAGAAATTAAAATTGATTAAATTACGGATTATTATTTGAATCCAAAAATGAAAGTAATCTCATTTATTTTTTCCATCAATTTTTTTTCTTTGCGCGACATTTTTTTCGTTGATCAATTTAATTAAATAAAATGTATTGAGAATGCCTCCCTAATGAAAAAAATGGTTAATGTACTTAAGAATTTAGAATTCAGTACTACTGTATTTCAAATAATGAAAATGCAGGTTTCTCTTGAATAATACGATTAATTACTCCTCGAATGCCACCGCGTTAATCGAAACTGCTTATCACATATAATAATAATAATAATAATAATAATTCGTAAAAATATTATTATAATTAATCAACTAATGAATGATTTCAACATAATTAAATACAATATATGTTACCTGATTTAATATGTATTTAATATGGTACTCTTGCATGGAAAATAACAAATAGGAAATACTTAAATGTTTTTTTTTTTAAATACTCGTACCAATAATAATAAGGTGCGTTGCAAAAATATAAGAACACCACTGATTTGCTAGATAACATTTATTCAAAGCATAATTTTTGTTTGGAATATGATAACTGCTATGTCACATGTCTAACATAAGAAAAGCAAATAAACAAATGCATCGATTTCGTTTTGCATGTACATAAATAAATAACTTATAAAAGACTACGGTTACTGCCGTTGCAAAATTATAAGAACGATGAAGTCTCCTTTGTGGAGTGCTAACTTGAATAGCCGTGTAGACAGGCTGTCTACTATTTATGCAGCACAGTCTCATTGATTTCCTCCCATGCAGCAACGATGAACGCCTTCAGGTCTGCAATATTGATAAACTGTCTTCCATTTTCGCATACAAGCCTACAGAGAATACCCCACACGTTTTCCATAGAATTAATGTCTGGAGAACATGCAGGCCAGTCCATCGTATGCACACTGTTGTCTAAAAACCATTCCCAAGTCGACTTTGCTACGTGTATGGAAGCATTGTCTTGTTGAAAGGTCCAAAAAGGTCCTCCACTTCTTTCCCCAAATGGCAACAAGTGTTCATCAAGCAGTTTCTGGTAATCTTTGGCATTCATTCGCCAGTGGGAAAAGCAAGTTTTGTTTTGCCATTATAGCCAAACCCACCCCAAACCATCACTGAGCCACCTCCTTGTTGTCTCTTTGAAAAGAATTGTTCCAGCTCTCTCACGTCATGCCAGTAGCAGGAAAATCCGTCCGATCCATCTAAATTAATTTTTTTTCATCGCTGAACACAACTTGACGCCACTGGTTGCCCCAGTTGACATGTTCCCTTGCCCATTTCAGCCTCTTGTTCTTGTGGTGCGCTTGAAGTCGTGGCCGCACTTTCCTCTTTCTTTAATGAAGGTTGGTTGTCCGACGGATGGCACGGGGCAGTGTGGACTTGTGAACTTGTATGTTTGGATCACTGGCTAACTTCTGTAGTGATGTTCCACCCGCCTTCAGCTTGCGGGCAATGTTGCGCAGCTGCCTGGGGTTGATCTTCCGTGGTCGCCCAGTTGCCTTCTTCGTATTGTATAGCTTACCAAACTTTAGAAAATTTGACACCACTATCACGGAGCGTCTCAACTTTTTTGCAATTGCTCTCATCGACATTCCTTGGCCTTTGTATGCTGCTATTTGTCCTCTTTCATGATTTGCTAAGGATTTTTTGCGAGCCACGACGAATTGCTGATAATTGTTTCATTAACAGTATTTTCTACAAGAAAAACCTTCCAAGCAGGATGTTTTAAATATCCATGACACATTCTGAGTTTAAATATGTAAATCCAGAACATGTACACCCAATTCGAGAGGGGTGTTCTTATAATTTTGCAAAACGGGAGTAACCATAGTTTTTATTATTAATACGCTTATATTAGCTTCACTTGTAACTAACTTTGTAAACAAATCTTGGAAGTCGAATTTAACCTATTTCCCGAAAAGGTAGAGAGTTGAAATTTGATACACATGTGCAGGACCGATGACAATGCATGTAAAAAAAACATTCTTTCAAATCGGTTCACTAATGGTGTTTTAATGGTACTAATTCATTACTACGAATTGTCCAATTGCCACAACAAACAATTCGTTATGACGAGGGTTAAATGTATCCGTCGTTTATTGTTGCTAAATTAATTGTTGACGCCGGCCTGAAGAGATATTATAATAAAACATAAAATAAAGCTTATTTTTTAAAAAAAACTCTTTCTTTCCCTCTTATTATAAGTTATTTTTTTATGTACTTGCAATACGAAATCGATGCATTTGTTTATGTGACATGTGAAATAGCAGTTATCATTTTTCCAAACAAAAATTATCTATATATATAAAATCCAAATACTACTCACTCACTCACTCATCACGAAATCTCCAGAATTATGAAGCCTACAAACTTGAAATTTGACAAGTATATTTCTCTTGGCTTCTAGGTGCTCGCTAAGAAAGGATTTTATTTATTCTTTCTTCCTTTCCATTGTAGATTATTTTTAAAACTAAATTTACCTGGAGCTGAATGGGATTTTTGCCATCCTTAAAAAATTGTGACGTTTGCTTAGAAACTGTGACGTCGTTGTTTGCTTAATTTAATGAAGACTTTTGCGATTATTCCGTGAAACAGCATCAACAGTAACTGGAAGTATTTCGCGCAGGAATATAATGTATTTTATCAGGTTGTTGCAAAAGTTTCGTCCGTTTCTAGAACCCGTGCCCAAGAAGGGCTCATTTTCCGAGGGGGGGGGTGTTCATATGTTTTCAAACAAATTATTGCATTCGATTCCTGAATATATTTGCTATATCACATCCAAGAATCAACTTTATGACTATACATCTGTGAGTGCCATCAACGGTCTGAAACGGATCTTTCACGCGAGCATATTCGAGCAATAATCTTCTACGAGTATTCTGGAAAGATCACTGCTGCGCAATGTCACCGAAACATTTGCCAACTAAACGGTGATGGCACTGTCAGTTTACGTACGAGATGGTATGTACAATAGAAGAATGGTATCGCCGGTTCAAACGCGGAGATAGCACTCTTCAAGATGCACCTCGCTCTGGTCG
>JAHWFO010104687.1:2222012-2307576 GCA_023313115.1 Rhysida immarginata
CAAATGGTTTTCAAAGAGATGTAATGATAGGCTGTCACTTTTCAGTCAGATTGAACCTGGGTTTGGTGTAAGGCAGGAGAAAACGCTAATATACGTGTTAATCCGAAGTGAAGTTCAGTGGTGGCAGTGTTTCTCGTTATCTTGTTTCTCGTGGAGTCACGACCACTCAACTCTAGTCGTATATCTAGGATAATTATAATCTATCTATACGGTGGCAGCCGTTCGATGAAAGGTCGTTACTCTATTAGCAGAATAATACACTTTTCCAGAAAACTCGAGCAATTACTGCCTTGGTCGAAGTCATGGGCGTATAAGCAATAAAAAGTTTGTTACGATCACTGAACTCTAAAACAACTGTTGTTTACGATCTATGGTAACGATTTGGAGGAGAAAGTTTACTAAGAAAACCGATTTCTCCACAAACGATCGTGTTCTATTTGGTGATCATGGTTGTGGACTATTGTCCTCCACCGTATCTTTCACTGTAGAAGAGAAGTTTGCAGAACGGCGAGGCTGATGATGTTCCATTTTTGTTTGCAGGCTTTTCAGAGACCCTCAATGGTTGTTGGACGGCGTCGAGCAAGGATTCGTTTCAAAATCCAAATCCACAGAATTTCATCGGGGATGCATTTGGTGACTTGACAGGTATCTCGTAAAAAGGTAAAATGTTAATTCCAATTTCATCTTCTAAATCCAACATAAATTGAACGATCGAGGCTGGAGGCTTTGTCTTGATGCAGCCAAACTTTGTTTTTGTCCTCTGCAGACAATGCGAGAATTTCCTCGTGGAAAATTGGACTGATAACATGCTACAGATAGTACAGGGAATTAACCGTAACACTTTCTTGTTCACTCTCCTGATTGTGAGCTTGCCGTTGTACTACTATTCCGCAATCACCATAAATGCTTTTGAAAAAACTTTCCTTACAGTTCTTGGACCACTTTTGAATGAACGTCTCTCCGCGTGGTCGGTAGAAAATCGCGCAGGATTTGTTGCAATCGTTGAGGTAGGTTTCATCCATCGTTCTGCTACGAGGTAACCTTCCGATAGTTTCTCTTCCTTTCTGCAACCTGTCGTGGCAGCAGCTTATGATCACGATTCTTGTAACGCTTTTCCAGTTGCAAATCTTTGCTTATTATTTTATTTACGGTAGCCTGTGAAGTTCCTACAGTGTTTGCGATCCTATTTTGGCTGCTGGATTTTCGCACTTGACAAGCTGCTGGACCATTCGAATGAGCTGTGGTGTACGGCTTGTGGGGACTCGAGGATTTTGCTGTTTCTGGTCAGTTGGAATTAACCCTTCCCTCGATTTTCCTTTTCCATTCAGTACTCCACATATGCTTTTCTTCGAAACAGAGACATTTCGTGTTTTACATGCGCTAATTATAGCAGAATAGAAAGGGCAGTAATGTACCCTTCCCAGTAGGGTCCGATTTTCGGAGACAATTTTTTATGACATTTATTGCTTTCGAATGAACCACAACATTGCGGATGTAATAGCTTCATTTCACTTTTTCTGTCACACGCACGTGCTCGTGATCTGCAGCACTCACGCAATAAACCGTTATCACAGATCGTAATCAATCTTCTGTAGATTAGCCAGTTTAAAGCCCCGATCTCAATTCATCAGAACGTATCTGGGAATGAATTAGAATGCCGTTAGTGAGCACATGAAGCATTCCAGAAACGCATTATTAACTGAAATCCAATTCCAGAAATCCATTTGGAAGAAGTGGGTGAACATATCCGGCTGAAATCAAAATTGATTTACATCTGGACACTGATGGACATCTGCAATCTCTTGTGTAAAAAAATGTGTTTATCTTTATGTGCGCCTGGTTTCATGTGATCATTCATTTTATTTGGGTATATGACTACAAGCAAATTTTTACAAGAGGGATTAGTAAATAAAACACAACACAAAATGGGTGTGTGCTTAAGACCGCACGACCGAAGTGAAAACTTCTATGGCGTTTGTAATTGATATAAATATTGATATAAATATTATTATGGATGTTATTGCTTGGACGGCTCAAGAACAAGCCTTAAATTAATATTATATATGTATAAAACCATTTATTTTCATTCGTTTTCTCATTAGATCTACACTTTTAACTATGTAGCAATTATCTGTTGAGTTTTGCTGTTGATTTTGTAAATTAATATCTTCTTCAATAACTAAAATACGAGATAAACAGTTTTGATTCAAATCTCTCTAAATTTCTAAGAAAAATCTCCGTCAATTGTAGTTGCATATTTTGTTATCGGCCTCGGTGGCTCAGTGGTTGCTTGATCACCTCTGATGCCCGAGGACGCGGGTTCGATCCCGGCCGAGGACGACAAGGAGTTTTTCAGGGTGAAAATCCTGAGATCACGCACTTCCTTCGGATGGGAAGTAAAGCCGTTGGTCCCGTGTAGTCGTTTGCCGGCTGCACGTTAAAGAACCCTTGCGAGGCAAAATTTGCGGCCCCTATAACGCCGTCCTGAAATGAAAATAGCAGTTGAAAAGGACGTTAATACCAAACAAACCAAACCAAACCATATTTTGTCGTACACTCATTTGGGTCATTCGATATATTTAAATCCCATGTAGTTTTAAAATAACGCATTTTGGTGTCTTTTTTTGCATCGTGCTTTTTGTAGAATGATGTCCAGCCTTAAAACATTATCAATTAAAGACTTTGATTTCTTTTAAGAAATCAACATTAAAATCTCCCTGAAAATCATAGGTAATTGATAAGTTCCGATTGAGCAGAGCAGATCCTGTTGTGGATAATTCAATGATGAAATTTTCATAAATGAATTCGATGATTATTTTATTTTACACTTTGATCAGGTGAGATGTAAATAGCAACTATTATAATAATTAGTTCATGCACATTGTGTCTACTATAAAAAATGCTTTGAATAGCGAAAAACAGCTTTTGCAATCTCATCTCGTCGGGTATTATTTTTCGGGAAGTAACGTAGTACGTCAGTCAATGAAATAATTTCTCGTAAGAGTAGAATTCACTAAACATTAAATACTTCAGTTCTACTTTCTTTAATCCAGCTTTCTATTAAATTTGGCTGAAGAAGGGTGGCTCTTCGAAAGTAAATAAAAACGAATGATTTTACCGTCATGGCGGATAAATGGAGCACTTTTTTGTGTTACAACGTTGAAACATCAGCCACGGATACCTAGAACTAACCTGCATTTTAAAACACTTGAAATAACACTAAAGGGCATATTGAAAGTAATGAACAACATTAAAAAAAAGGTTAATAATTGCAATACACAGAATACATCATTTCAAACTATAAACTTTTGTCTATTTCTCAACATAATCTCCATTCTTTTGGGCACATTTTTCCCACCGTTGTGGAAGCTTGAAAATCCCTTGACGGTAGAAGCCCGTTCCAGCTCGCCGAACTGCTCTCTTCACGTCCTCATCTGTCGCATGGCGCTGACCTCTCATCTGCCCCTTCACAAAACAGATCTTAGCATTGTAAAATCCAATGATACCGTAATGGTACCAACAAAACACCTCCCAATGGTACCATTAATGATACCATTAAAACACGTACTACTAAACCAATTTTAAACATCATTAATTACTCGTTAAATTCATTCATGACACGCCATTACGAGTTGTTTGATATATTACATGCCATGTCTTTGCAATGAAAGTTTCCAATGGATCGTTTGGTACCATAGCACACGGACTACTAAACCAATATCGAGTATCATTAATTACTCGTTATATTCATGCATGACACGTCGTTACCAGTTTGGTTTTTTTTTTGATATATTAAATTTCATATGTTAGCATTGAATATTTTAAGGGGGTATCATAATGGTACCATTAGTACACGTGCTATTGTACTTATCCCGGATATCTCACCTTAGAACTTTGTTCGTGCTCTGTCCTATATTTATCGATTGGCGAAAACCGAATGTGAAAAAGTTAATTCTTTTTCAAGTTATCCTACTAAATAATAAGCTTCCTACTAATAAAGAAATCCTTTTGTTTAGGGGAACCTAATAATAATTGTCTATTAAGTGCATCTTGCACGCGCATCATCCCAACAATGTGTAGAGCATGCGCGGAGCCGAAACGAAATGCACAGCACGCAGTTTCCCCAATGCGAGGATGATTCGTCTTTCAACAATTCACTATGCCCTCTCTCCACATGGCAACGCAATGCATTGTTGGAAATGTGTCTACAGACGGACGGACGTCTGGACAAGCCGTTTACATAAGTATTTTTCTCCCCCCAAGTTTACCCGAGTTTACCGAATGAGCGTTTCACTTCCGAACGTGACGCATGAGACACATTCTACATCTAGTGCTCTAATTCACTGCCCAGCAAAAAGTTTGTATGCGGTGCGCCTAAAGAAGTTTTCACTTCAAAACATTTTTTGTATATAAGTTAATCAAATTTTGTCGAAATATATCCATAATCTGACTGTATTGCAATTTATTTCTTAAAGTTTTCAGTTATCAGCATGATAAGTTTTACCTTTTAACCAGCAATATATTTTTAGTTTTGTAAAAATTTAAATTATAAAAATAATTTACTTTTCATTATCAACGGGAAAAGTAAAATTCCCATATAAATTTACAATCATTTGATAAAAAGAAGTTTATTAAATAAACGTTAGTAAATAGCCGTCTTTTATTATTAAGACATGCCAAGTAAAGTCAACTGTTGGATTTAATAATTTGATTCAGGAATTTTTATTTAAATTATTTGTTTCAGCAATTACTCAGGTTTTGACATATTTCTTAATTTAAAGTTAATGTTTATTAGTAGATATATTTCTAAATAGCTTGTTTCATTTTTTCTTAAGTGAAATGCAATGAAAGGGCAGGGCAGAGAGAAGGACGACATATAATTACAGAGAAGGCGCAAACCTGCTATTATCTTCGTTAACAAACTTAGATATTTAGAAAATTAAGCAATTTTGCAATATTCTTGACTTATGAGTTAATAAGCTGATGTTAACAAACTGTAAGATTTACATTTGTTACCTTTTTCATAGATTTTAATTATTCTAGATCAAATTATACACTACGTTAAATTAGATTTATATCTCGTTAATCGGCAATCACGCCATCCTCCTCGATAGTGAGGAGGAAAGCGCAATGAAAAGAAGGAAACGGGCTGAAATCTCATATGCTTCAAATCCTCACTCTACTTCCCTATTCATGTTATAATTCAGCAATTCCACTTTCAATCTACCTTTTAATTAACTTGTCAGTGCAGGAACAAACCTGACTTTAAACGACTTTTCCAATTTCTTTCTCAGATTCGAACTTGATGAAAATTTGCTTATCTTCTTTACTTAACATATTTAATAGAAATCTCTTCTTTTTACATGTTATTTCATCCTCTTCATTTTGAAATTAATTAAGGGGATTGTTGATATTTTGTTGTGATATAAGCAAAAATATTTGTTGAGATGTCTGCATTCTGCCTTGCTATTATTATATCTACAAAAAGTCTGAAAAAGTCTTTTCACTTCGCTTCATTTCTTATGATTTCTTTCTGTTGGGTCGCTCAGACAGTTGTGCCCGTTTTAAATTACGTTATATGTTGCGGGGACCGAAAAATAATGCCATTTAATTCCGAACTAAATTTGTAAGGCAGTTTTAAAATGTTTAAGTATTTAAGTATATGTACAACGAAATTTAAATGTAATTACATCTTAAAATGATGCCTAATTACATGCAATTAACACGTCAGTCATATGCTGTTCTTGTGTTGCTGAATATCCTAATTTGTAAAACAAAGAAGCTCACTTGTAACATGTTCATTTATATTGAATTAACTATTCTCCTTTAACTTTTATAGATGTTTGTCTTTTAAATTTGTAAAACATAATGAGTGACATAAAATCCGAGGAGAGAAATATTTTCATTGCATTCTGTACGAATTTCACAAGGCGAACAGTGCAACCGCAGCCACGAAGAGCATTTGCGCTCTTTTTCCGGATGTATTAAATGTTCGTAGGTGCCAGTAGTTGGGTTACCAAATTCAAGTCGGGCAGTTTTGGCCTCTGACGCCCTTCGTGTAGAAAGCTCAATGGAGCTAGACCGTGACCTGCTGTCTACAGATTCTTTTCAAAATATTAAAGAATTATCTAGACATCTTAATGCATCATGTAAGGAATGTCAGTAGACAAGGAGTTTGGCTTTCACGCCAATTTTCATTTGACTTCGAAGTCATCTCTCGGCAAAAGATCGGAGATTTTGGCTGGGAAATTGTGCCCCATCAACCTTCTTCTTCTGACATTGCACCATCTGATTACAATTTCTTCAAATCTTCGCAGCATTCTCTTAGTCGAAAAGCGATTCCAAAATATTGATGATGTCAAAACCGGGCTCGACTTCTTTGCGTCATAGCCAATGTCCATTTATAAACACGGCGTTTTGTTTCACGATGAACTAGAGTAATTGATAATGATGTTTACTTTGAAATGATTCACCCAAATATTTACAAATCTATTAAAATTGTCAACACTTTGTTAATGTTATAGGAAAGTGAGGATGCGCAATCTGATGCTGACGTCAAATTTGACCTTTGACCTCTTTAAGGGGGCAAATCATAACGTAAGTTTTTAACCGTGTCAGAAACAACAAAAATGGCAATGGAAAACTTTCAGAATATATCACGTTTACCCCTAAATCACCATTTTCAGATAACTTATTTCTTTATTTCAGAAGAACATTACAGATAATGTTCAATTTCGTTACCATCTGAAGCAATACACAGATTTCCTTTTTTTTGGGGGGGGGAGTTATATAAAGGATGCTGTGTGTCAAACTTGGACTTGGATGAGTTGAAAACCCGAATTCATTACGCATGTACAAACATTTCTCGAACAACTTTTTCTAATATATATACATCAGATGTTACGATTTCAATTATGCATTGCTCCAGATGTAACCAAAGTAAACACCCTATACAGGGTGTTTTTGAATTAAGTACAGATTTTTGGGGAGATGATAGAAGAGGTCCTTAGAAGTATTTTTTGTCATATGAACATGGGGTCCACGCAGCTCCGTTTACTTACAATACTGCATTGAACAATCAAATGACACCGGGACGCAGTGTGCGTTGGTAGGCCTAGATTATTTTATTTTTAACAATTAACACAAGCAATCTACTGTAATAACTTTTAAAGTAATTGTTTGCAAAGAAATTTCAAGGTGCACGTGCTTGTTTGTTGAAAAGTTTTAGGACAAACTTCGTCAAGGAGATTCCATGGTATCCAACCCCTTTGTAAAATACGATTAGTCCATATGTAAAATGGCGGTCATTTCGAACCATTACTGCAAAAGTCATACAGTAGATTACTTGTGTTAATTGTTAAAAATAAAATAATCTAGGCCTACCAACGCATACTGCGTCCCGGTGTCATTTGATTGTTCAATGCAGTATTGTAAGTAAACGGAGCTGCGGTGACCCCATGTTCATATGACAAAAAATACTTCTAAAAACCTCTTCTATCATCTCCCAAAAATTCTGTACTCAATTCAAAAACACCCTGTATAATTGATTAACGCTCCTTTCATATTATACGGTTTTGCCCGTGCGGAAATAAATCGTACGAGCGAATTCTTTTAGTCGAGTGAAGAAGAGCATGAGGCACGATTTTTGATAGCGTTGCAGCCGTTCAGTGCCACTGGAATCGAACGGCTACCGTATCGTCCCTCTGACTCAGTAGCGTACGTGACTAAATAGACACTTTCATACTAGACGGTTTTCAGTCGTACGGGAGCTGCCTCCGAATGTGCATGGTAGCTTGGTTCTGAACGCTTTGCTTTATTTCTTTTTGTTATTGTTTATTATCGTTGGTTTTTATTTTCAAATGGAAGAAATTGAGGTTGAAGTTTTAATTTCGCTTGTCGAAGCCAAACATGTGCTGATCATCAAACAACGAGTAAAACAACCCCATTTACTCTCGCCTTTGATTGATTGGATGCTTTCTTTGCTTTTTTCGGCGGCGATAAAATAACAATATAGGAATAATTTGTTCACGATTAGCCGGATACTGACTGAGTGAACAGCCTCGCGAGGCAGATGCTCGGCCGGTCAGGACGTGCCTCGCCCGAGCCATGTTGAGTCGGCTTTTGTAGATGTTCAAAGGCGCCCCAGAACGAATGCCTCGCGCACTCAAGACGGTTCTATCTTGCATCGCTCGCTCGTGCTTTGGAGAAAGAGAAGGTTTTAAAGCTCTTCGAATTATTGGTTCTTTTAATGGACTTTGGGATTCACAATGCATAGAATATACAAATAGAGGGCTAAATTTTTTTTCTTCATCAAAACGCAATTTTTCAAATAATTTCTTCCCATGTTGCAATCCGTATTCATAGATTTTTCTCACCCAAAACGTGCTTAGATTTTTTCTTCTTTTTCTTTACAAGATGAACTAATAAACTGCAACGCACTTGCTTAAGAACGTACCATTTATCCTGGAAAGCAGGAGGAGGTATTGCTTGTACTTTATACCCGATCACTACATAGGAACATGAGGTCGACCCAAGATATTTGCATAAGTCTAGATATGTAAACTCATTTGTTGCAATGGAAAATTAATTATTTCAAATATTCTTCACAATTTGTTGACACACTTGCTTAAGAACAAAAGGATATTTGGAAATTTAAAAGCATATTTGAAAAGTTTACTTTGGAAATTAGGTAATCCAGCCTATTGTTATTGATGTATATTGTGATATATTTACAAATACGTTCATTGAAAATCATTTTTCAGCATTATGGGTAAAGGAAAGACTCTGAAGGAGGATGAAAAGAATGAAATCCTTACTTTAAAAGAGAAAGGAAAAACATATCGTGAAATTGCAGCCAAAACTAGAAGATCACTTTGTGTAATCTCTAATTTCCTCAGAAACCCACAAACATATGGAAAAAAACATGCAGGAGGCCATCCTATGCTTCTGAGTCAACGTGACAAGAGGGCTATACTGAGAAGAGCAAGCAATCAAGCAGTATTCCCGGGACAGATTAAAGTCGATTTGAAACAGAATGTGTCAAAGGAAACAATACGGAGAGTTTTGAAAGCATCCCCTAACATTAAGCGGCAAAAAATGAAGAGGAAACCTGTCCTAACAAAACATCATAAAGAACAAAGACTCCAGTGGGCTAAAAATCATCGGACATGGGACAAAGAATGGTGTAATGTGGTGTTTTCTGATGAAAAACGTTTCAACCTACTATTGGCATGACCTCAGAAAGGAAACCAAGATTCTCAGCAGTCATCATGCTCGAGCAGGGGGATTGATGGTTTGGGCGGGTTTCATTTTCGAAGGGAAAACTGACATTGCTATTCTTCATGGAAACCAAAAAGCAACTGACTATCAGGAAACCTTGCAGCATTATCTCCTGCCAGTTTGGCAGGATATTGCTGGATCTAATGGAATATTTATGCAAGATAATGCAAGAATCCACACCGCCAAGACCACAATGGACTGGTTTAGGAGGAATAATATTGAACTTGGCCAACTCCTGCGTTTTCTCCGGATTTAAATCCTATTGAGAATTTGTCGTTATGCTTATCTCGGGCTGTTTATGCCAATGGGACCCAATATGAAAGCACACGAGAATTGGCAAATGCAGTAAGAAGAAAAAATTCCTCAAGATATTTTGAAATATCAGATTAATTCAATGAAATCTCGTGATTGAGATGATTCGAATGAATGGTTCTTATACAAAGTATTAAATGATGTAAATAATTATTTTCGGAACAATAAAACAGCATGTTCTTAACCAAGTGTGTTGCTATTTTCTGTACTGCAGCACACCTGCAGTCCAATAAACATTTTTTATTTCATTATTTACGCATGAAATACAAAATTAGATTAATGTACAATTGACCAAGCCTTAACAGAATGATTACTTGTCGTTAAATATGTACTCTACTTCATATTTAATGCAATCTAACTACGAACATGAAATGTTCTTAAGCAACTGTGTTGCAGTTTATAAACGCAGAAGCTGCAATGGCTATCCGTATGTGCGGTATGAACTGAGAATAATACACTGAGTGAGCATATTATTAAGACCACCCTGCATCTCGTTGGGCCACCTTTTGCCTTTAATACTGCGGTGATTCTTCGTGACATTAATTCCACGAGATGTTGGAAGATGGTGGGAGGAATCTGAAACCATGCCTGATGGATAGCACTGTCTAGTTGTGCTAGATTGGACGTTGGAGGATCTAGCCGTCTGATGGTTCGTTCGACTTCGTCCCACAAATGCTCAATTGGAGTGAGATCTTGGGATTGTGGGGGCCACCGAAGTAAGATAAAAAATCATCAACCATCTGCGGGCGGCCACAACGCGAACGTTCAGACCCCGTCTTCCGACTGACCATCCAGTCTTTAAATACTTTAACGACGGCTGCTTTTGAGCACCCTACGAATGCTGCTGTTTCGCTGATACTCGCTCCATAGCTCCGAGCACCTACAATCATCCCGCGTTCGAAGGCTGTTAAATCGCGTCGTTTACCTATAGTTGAAGAATGACACTCAGCTTCCCTTTTTATATTGGTCCGGCCCGCTAGCAACATTGTGGCGAAGTCCGTGCGCGCATTTGCATAAACGTTTCAGGTGGTCATAATAATATGCTCACTCAGTGTAAAATGCTCGGCCGCCTTGTAGCACATGCTTGCCTCGCGAGGCAACCGTTTGGGCAGTTTCCTTGAAACCGAGGCTACCTCGCGAGGCTAATGGGGCGAAACATACGGCTGAGGCTGCCTCGCGAGGCTGCTCGCTAAGTCAATACCCGGCTATTCAGAGAAATACTTTCCACAGCTACATTCTCCATAGAACCGGTGTGCAACTACCTTTTTGTACGGCAAAAAATCGTACCAATAGCCGGATACTGACTGAGTGGGCAGCCTCGGTTTCAAGGAAACTGCGCAAACGGTTGCCTCGCGAGGCAAGCGCGAGCCAAAGACGGCCGAGCATTTTATTTTATTACTCTCAGTTCAGACTGCACGTACGGATAGCCGTTGCAGCTTCTGCGTTTATATTAGTTCATCTTGTGAAGAAAAACAAGAAAAATCTAAGCGCTTTTGGGTGAGAAAAATCTATGAATACAAATTGCAACATGGAAACAAATTATTTGAAGAATTGTGTTTTGATGATGAAGAAAAAAAATTTACACGGATGTCTGAAACTGAATTTGCAACACTCTACTCTCTGGTAAATGCCAATATTTTTAGGAATGACACAAATTTTATTACTCTCAGTTCATTTCCTGGATTATACTTCGCCACACCTCTTCCCTTAGCCCTCTATTTGTATATTTACGCATTGTGAATCCTAAAGTCTTTTAAAAGAACCTTAAAATTCGATGAGCTTTAAAACCTTTTCTTTCTCCATAGCGCGAGTGAGCGAGGCAAGATAGAACCGTCTTGAGTGCGCAAGGCATTCGTTATGAGGCGCATTTGAGCATCGACAAAAACCGACTTGACATGGCTCGGGTGAGGCACCACGTGCGTTTGCCTCGCGCGAGGCACGTCCTGACCGGCCGAGCATATGACTCGCGAAGCTGCCTTGGCAAAGCTGCTCGCTCAGTCAGTACCCGGCTATTGGGAAAGAACAATGCACACGATATAAAATCGCCCGATTTTTAACCGTATAATATGAAAGAAGCATACTTTTTTCTGTTACAAACAGCGTTTATCATCTGTAAGAACATCACATTACTTGTCGGTCCCCCAATTGAAGATTTCTGAACGGAACTCTGTGCTCCAACATTAGGTAATTCCCAGGTCGCAGAATTTTTCCTTTCGTTTTTTTTAGTCGAATAAATCAAGCTATTTTTTGCGTAGTCCTTTTGCACATGTCTAAATGTCTAGAATGCCTAGTCATCTTAGACATGTAGATGACACTTTGCCTTTCCTCGTCATTCACCTCCGCCGCCAGTCCTTTCAGAAAAGTAGTGACAAAAGCGCAACAGAGATGAACGGTAACAACTTAATAGATTTAGTGCAAGAAAAATGCGGAAATTTTTTATGGACGTCTATCCTATTTGATGAAATTCATCGACCACAACATGACAAAATGCGGATCAAGAGTTTCTCGTTAAAGTTTCGCCCCATCACCACACGATTGATTTATCCATAACCTCACAAAAACTTCTTTGATTTAAGTGAGATTTGAATTTCAAAGAATCTTCTATTATAATCTTCGAAAAAATGTTGAATATATTTTTTTTTATTTTAAGAGGAACATTAAATATTGGGAACAAGGACTATAAATATGCTTTTAATGATGTCATTATTAGGACCAATAGGTATTTATGCTTTCACAATGTGCGTCCGTCTGTCTTGTTGGTGTTCTAGCGTTCGAACGCTTCCGAATTTTTGACTTCCGTTTTCGCCATTCGACAACTTAGGCTAAACGACAGCCGAGTTCGTTATTGAAAAAAAATCGGTTCAAAAGGTCACAAATAAACGTTTTTCGCCTATTGTATAAATGGCCTATGCGTTGATCAATGCATTTCTCTCTTCTCCATTCGATAGCTAAGACAGAGAGAAGCTTGTGAATTAAGTGAAGACACGTGATGCTCTTCCTTAGTGGTCAAAATCAGTCGAAATTGGTTCAATGGTACGTGTTCTAATGATAGCGTTATGGTCCATTGGAAACTTTCAATGCTAAGATATGGCATTTAATATATTAAACAACTTAGAATGACGTGTCATGAAAAAATATAAGGTAAAATTAATGCTAGTCAAAATGGTTTTTTTGCAGTTTTTCTGTTTTTATTTAGTACTAGCTGTTTTACCCGGCGTTGCTCGGGCTCTTTCTTGATGAAATGTTGGAATTTCTATGTGTGAATATTCAGAAAATGAACACATGAAAAAAGCTTCGATTTTTTTAGAACTAATTCATGTTTTAGATTCTGCTAAAGGATCGTATATGGAGAAGCCATCCATTGGGACCTCTTTAAAGGAAATCTTTTTAAATTATCAACATGATTTTTGTCTATTTAAATTGAAAGCTTTTTTCGTTGCTGGGGCTCAAATTCGAAGAAATTTTGATTCATCTGAATGCGAATGCACAGCTAAAATGAACACATGAACAAAGTTTAGAATTAATAAGCCATTAAGGAATGACATAACCAAGTACCAAAAGGCCCAACTAAACCATTCAACCATATTTTCCAACTGCCTTATGTTAACATTGAAAGTTTCTAATGGTACATAACGATACCATTAAAACATTTACCTTTGAACCAATTTGAATTATCATTAATTTTACGTTGTATTCATCATTACACATCAATCCAACTTGGTTGGTATATAACATGCAATATCTAAGCATTAAAACTTCCAATGAACCATAATGGTTCCACTAAACCAGGTTCTTTTGATCCTATTTCGACCATCAATAATTTTACGTTATATTCATTCATGTCACATCAGTCCAAATTGTTTGATATATAACATGCCATTTCTTAGCACTGAAAGTTCCAATGAACCATAATGGTTCCACTAAACCAGGTGCCTTTGAACCAATTACGACTATGATTAATTTTACGTTATATTCATTCATGGCATATCACTCCAAATTGTATGATATATAACATGCCATATCTTCGCATTGAAAGTTCCAATGAACCATAATGGTTCCACTAAATCAGGTGCCTTTAAACCAATTTCGACTATCATTGATTTTATATAAGAGTAGGAGTTGTGATAAAATATATTAATTAAAAAAATAAATAAAACTTCATTTAATTAAAAGAAAATAAATAAAATAAATAATAGAAACAATGAAAAAAAGTCACCCAATGGATAAATGCAAAGGTTGAAGGACGAAACACAATTGAAACAAAGGTCTTGTGGAGCTTATGTAGATGAAACACAGAAGAAACGAAGATCTTGTGGAGAAATGTTACACGAACACAGGGAGGCACACAGTTATCATCTATGTGTCTACGGATGATCGAACTTTCATCATAGACCTTCTTTGTTTCAATTGTGGTAAAAATACTCGTTTGTACAACGATTAAGAACGATGAAGCGATGTCCCTTTATATTTCCTCACGACCGCGTAGCCCTGTCAACCACGTGGCTGGAGAATTTGCATATGTAAATCGTTTAGTTGAAACGTACTCAATCCTCTGTATAACGGAAAATTAATGATAGTTAAAATTGGTTTAAAGGTAAGTCGTTTAATTGTACCATTATGATACCATTGGAAACTTTCAATGGTACGATATAATATATTAAACAACTTGTAATGTTATGTCATGAATGAATATCATGTATAATTATTTGATTCAAAATTGATTCAATTGTAATTTGTTGTAATAGTACCAATATGGCATCATTGGAAACTTTCAATGCTCATATATGGTATGTAATTACTTACGCCTTATATTATCAATAGCTAATTTCTGTTAGGCCATTTCTTGTAAATAGCAAGTAGCTAATCGCTCGCTTCAACAGTATATGCTTACATAGAAAAGCTTTAGCTATAGATTATGAAGAAATAATAGACCCTTACACTGAACGCTTCAATAACTGATCCTCATTTCTTCCAAATTAAAGGACTTTTATATTTTGGAATATACGGAGAATTACTACTCTCCCCATTTAACATTTCAGATATATTTATTCATTTTAAAATACACATTTCCGTTAGAAGTACGCCTTGCCTTAGCAACTAGAGGCTTTCTTAAGAACCTCATCTACCTTAACAACAAAAGGTTTCTTTGAAAGGTTTCTTTAGAAAACAAATGCTTTCCTTTTTATCTTCGAATTACTTAAAATCCTTTCGGTCCTGGACATTTCGGTTGTCTGACTTGTTGACACTCAAGGTAAATAATTTTCAAATTATTTAAAAAGAATAAAACAAATATTAAGGAATATGAAATCAAAAAAATGGTGGAAAAATTGACAGATACGAAGGGCGATTAGATATAAAAATAGTTACACCTTTGAATTGTGTATGTGAAAGGAAAACCTCAGAGTGCTCGTTCGTATTATGCGTTCACAGATGTGAGGCACAATTTATCGTTGCATTAAATGTGACGATTCAGGCATTCATAGGGTTGCAAGACTAGCTTGTCCATCCGAGAACGCAAGAATTCACGTCATGTAGCCACCTTGTTGCAGTTTTTACTTCAACATCACACATTCAGTTTCAGGCCAGAAAAGAGGTACAAACGACTAGGAGACAAGACCGTGCTGTAACCAAGTGCTGCAAGATGTTCGCGAAATATGGCCTGGCGTTGTCAAGGAGAAGGACGGCGTCGCTCAGCAGCATCGTCGTTTTTGTCACATGGCTTTACGTACTGTTTCCATTCTTAGCCCAAAAAACACCTGTCTGGAATACCAGCACCATCCATGGAACAGATGTGAAATACATGCCACTTGCACGAGATCAGGCATTTGCTTTATAGCACACTGTAATTAGAAAGTAACAACAACAAAAAAAGATTTTTCGGTAGTACAGAAAGTACCTCATAACATAGATTGTACAATAACTGGACTAGTATTGAAATTATGAACAAATAAAATATGAAACAATGTTTTTAATATTTCTCAAAAGGGAAATTTGTGACGATCGACAAACAGTGCAAACAAATCGACCTCTTAAATATGATGTGCATTTTTCGTGACATCCTTCCTCGCACTCTTCATATTTAATCCAATTTTCTTTAAGAGGGATCGATATAAATTTCCTTGCAACATGGACATAAATAAGTTCTCGATTCTCTATTCTTTCTTTTTATTCTTGTTGTTTCTTTTCCCTTTTTAGAAACAGGCCTATGTTTAGTTTTTGCTAATTCTTCAATTTCAAAGCGTCGCTTATACGGTTAATTTGTCAGGACTTCGGCTTGCCTGGATTTTCGTTTTCGTGGAATAGCCTGCCTATTTGGAATCGCTTCAAAAGTTCGGATTTTTTCAGAGGTTTTTGTGACAAATACTGTATCATTAATGTTTGTTTAAACTATTCACAGAAAAAACTTATTTTATTAAAACGCTGAAATGAAAACAATGTTTCTAAGAAATCATCATATAAACATCCCTTTCTTAGAATTATAACCTGAAAAACGTTGGACGATTGTGATGGGGTAGGTAATCGCGCGTATATTTACCCAGTCCAAACGCAAGTGCGCTTACCCCACTCTGCTATTTCGATTAACCATGTTGTTTGAAAGATCGAAAGTTCAAACATCAAACGAATCTTGTTTAAGTATAGGTAAAAACATGACATTCACATCCTGGAATTGAATGCGAATTTGGTGAGATACACGTCTTGTTATACATGACAAGTTTTTTTTTTAACGAAATAAGAAAAACTGTACTCATCGAAGCGGAGGCCGGCTTTTCGCTGGGAGGATGATGAAACACTGTTACGTGTGCTTATTATGAGTGCATCCACAAAATACGTCACAGGAGAATTGTTCATATAGCGGGAATATTTAAAAACGAAAAAAATGCACTTGCCCCGCTCTACGATTACCCCACTCTCCCTGCATAACAGATGATTTGAATAGCTTTTTAAACTTACACCGTATGTATCTTCATGCATATTTTTGGAAGAAGTTGCTATTTTTCACATAATCTCCCTCTATGCTCTCACATAATAATCTTTGGACATTTTGAACAACAGCGTGTACGCCTTTTCGGCTAAATTCACCACTAGCACCGAATTACAATTGCCAAACCACTAATGACCGATATTAATGATCAGAATAGGAGAGAGTGGTGCAAAATACTCAGGCGTGGACTATCGGTCAATGGAAGACTGTAATATGGTTCTGTGAATCGAGCTGTTCCCAACCATCGGACGTCATTATCTGAGGCGAACGCCACCCGAATCTTACACTAACTTAGTATTCCTAGCATAACTAGCAGGGCCGTAGTGAGGGGAGCTCCTGCCCAGAGTCCCCTGTAGATATGGGCTCCCCATTCAATGTATGGTCTCAGTCTAAAATGTCACAAATTATTTTGTGTGAAGTAATGATTGGCACATATAGTCAAAACTTGGATTTTGGATAGGTCTATGTTAAATTTGTTTTGGGGTAAACTTTCTTTAGGGCCCCATAAAAGCTGATTTGCCTAGGGCCCAAAACTTTCTCACTACGGCGCTGATAACTAGCACAACTAAAATACTGATATACTTTATGCCCAAAGAATAATTTACTGTATCAAATTATCTTCATCCATTTGAAGAATCGTACCGTCTCAGTCTTGAAGAACTAGAGTGCAGAATCTTATTTATGATAGATGTCAGGCGCAGCAATCATGTGAGATGATGAAAATAAACAAAAAAATACGGTAGATGAATCTGCAAAGTAACAAAGCTGTGAATTAAAATTATGTTAAAAATAGGGTGCATTGTTGATACCGGTGTACGAAGAATACAAAAGAGGAATACAAACCAATTGGATTGTGAATTTCGTTTAAAACGGTTATTAACAAATTTTTCAGTTTCCTAAACATGCATATACTTACTCTATACTTACTCTTTTATTAAGTAGAGATCTTTTTTTCAGTTATTGAAAGCTATTTTAATTCATTTTTATTAAGTTGCTTAAAAACAATTTATGTATTTATTTGTTATATCATGAATAAATAATTAATTTATTTAACAACAATTCATTTCTTCTGCGTTTTAAAAAGGACGTTAGCATTAGTACTCATATAAAATTACTATACGAAACATTTTATTACAATAAATTCCTGAAATGGAATAAAATTTGTTATCAGGAATCAATGAAAGTGTTAACCATTCTTTGTAAGAATTATGGTAGCCTGCTAGTAAGTTGTTTGGTTTGGTTTGCTTTGGTTGGTATTAACGTCCCTTTCAACTACTATGATCATACAATGGAATCAAGCCAAAAACTGTGGACACAACTATAGAAAGAAAAATAACTCCGAAAACACTATTCCACATAATAATATGGAATATGGAACTATTATTATGTGGAATAGTGTTTTCGGAGTTATTTTTCTTTCTATACTATGGTCATATCAGGACGGCGTTATAGGGGCCGCAAATTTTGCCTCGCAAGAGATATTTAACGTGCAACTGATAAGTTGTAGGTAGCTATCTGAACAATATTCTATATAGGGTTAGTCTAAATTATATTAACACAAATGGTAGAAATCACTTATTCATAAAAGATTGAGAAATCACTTTTTATTACATTGGTGTCAAAAATCCTAATTACCCAGATTAAGCGTCAATTTCTCAGCTAGTACTTATAGTTAGTGTAATTGTTTCAAAATTGTGTGATATGTGGCATCAAGGCATTTTGTTTAACATTTTCTTGGTTATCTTTATATGATACTTTAACGATTTATGATATTTCAAAAAAATTAAATTGGCGCAGTCGTAATTATACAGGCAAATGATATTCGATACATCACTGACTTATTTCGTTATTGTTGCCCTCGGTTGCAATATCATGAAAAATTTTATTTTGCTTTTAGTCAATCATACCAAGAAATGTTCTTATCTAAGTGCTTTCTGCAATATTATAAATTATTAATCAGATTTAATTAAGGGAAATCCAATTAGTGACTCAAAATTTAATCTATGTTTGAGCAATTTTTTTAAAAAATAAACAAGTAAATATATTTTTAAATATTATTTGGTTTTTGAAATAAAATCTTATATGGTATCCGCTCGTTTCTGTTTTTTTTTTTTTTTTTTTTTTTTTTACAACCTCGTATTAAATTTTTATTTCTAAGCTTTTATTCTAAACATTTCACTAGCATAAGCCTTGAGGGGTGGGTGAAGAACTGCAGCTTTTTTTTTCAATTTTTTTTTCCTTTCACGAACTTTTTGAGGTTTTTTTGTTCGGCTTTTATTTATTTATTTTTTGGTGCCATCCTTTAGTGGAAAAATGTTCTCGACGGATAGGAAACTTAGAAACTATCGATTCTCATACTTTTGATTCTTTGGGTGACTGAGAGGTGAGCGTCACCCGAAGACTCTTACATCGTAAAAGGGAACCGAGTTCAATCAGGATTCTTGTTATCTGAACTGGATGTCACCACATGTGACAAGTGGAAAATAGAAAAAGTTATGAAATTTTCAAAACCGAAAACTTATTTATCGCATTAAACTTTCCTATAGTGACCGGAATCAAATCGGGTCTACATTTTGAATGCATTTTACTTTATCCAAACTCAAAGCTGCCATTGGCATGTCCATTGCTTTTATTGAATAGACCAAAAATACAAATTTTCTAGCTTTAGTTAAAACGAGTTAGCTAAGTGATTTATTTATTATTTTGTTGTTTTATTACCCAGGATTTTTAAAAATTTTTATTCCGTTTATCATTAAAAATAAAATAATAAAATTCACTCGTTAAAATATTTATTTTAATTGTTGTATCTCGTAAATGTGTAAAGAATAAATTTTCATTAACACCAAGTCTTTTGGAAAAGGTAATATGGTTCTTAGAAGTTAAGAGGTTAGTCAACTACATTGTTGTCCATTGTTAAAAACGTAATTTGGAAAAATTACTCTCACTAGATGGCTTCGACGTCAAAGTAGTCCATTGGCCGCTAAGAATTACGCTTACTTTTAGTGGAGACCTTCGTCATGGAGTAATTTGGTTTATTACTCCTTGACCTTTGTCAGTGCACATTACTCCTGATAATTTTCTTACTATGTATTTTCTTAAAATTCTTTTCAGATGTTGTAGTAACTGGATATAAGTCTGGCTATGATTGTGGCAAAGATGAAAGGGGCTTTTTAAAGTTCCTTTCAACGAAGAGAGGCTCTTAAAATGGCAACGGGCGCTTCCTCGATAGGATTTCGACAGACGATTTATTATAGCTTCTCTTTCTTTTTTCTTTTCCTCCTTTACCTTTTCGGCGTCGAGGATGTTAAATAATTATTGAATCTATTTGAAATTTAACCTAGCAGGGGATCATCCCACTGAGGCTTTGCTTGGTCCTCCAAGCTTCTTAGTAAAGGGACAAGAACAAACATCCATGCATTCAGCAGTATTCGAACTAGAAACTCGATGGCCCGGATGCGACAAGACTTGCGCCTTAGCGCTCTCGGACGCTAGGCCAGCTTATTATAACTTCAACTCCAATTATCATTAAAATAATTTTTTATTGAATTTTTAAATATTTTTTTAATAGTGATTTTTTTTCATTTTTTGTCTTTCATCAGATTGTTGATTAACGTGTTTATTAAATAAAAGTTTATAATTGTAAATTTCAAAAAAGATGTTTGTGGATTGTCTGAAAATATTCGGAATTGTAAGACTGTCGTCTATATTTTACATTCTCTAAATTTAATTTCTTAATTAAATAGCAATTATTTATTCAGTTTTTCAAAAAGTTTACTTCAAATCATCTTCAAAATGCAGAGAGTCCTCGATTTATGACGTTTCGACTTACGTCGTTTCCTACTTACGACATTTATAAATCATCGGCCTCGGTGGCTCAGTGGTTGCATGATCACCTCTGATGCCCGAAGACGCGCGGTCAACCATAGCAGTTGAAAAGGACGTTAATACCAAACAAACCAAACCAACATTTATAAATCCCTACCACTTTTTCGGTGTTACAAAGCTTGTTTCACACTTACGACATAAAAAATGCGATTTCCTTCACATTTTCCCGTAAAAAAACTGATGTTTCGACTTACAACATATTTTATGCAGGATCCTGCCACCAGCCTGGATTCGTCCAACAATGGCAGGATGCTTGTTCTCGGAGGTTTTTCGCCTCACCCGTCAATGGCCGTCACTTCTGTGGAGCAGAAATCGTGACTCATGGGAGAAGGCAACCTTTTTCCAGTCAGAAGTAGTCCAGTTTCTGTACTGTTGAGCAAATTGAAGCCGTTTTTGGCGATGAACCTTCGTCAGCATGGGTGCTGTGACCATCCGTCTGCTGCGGAGGCCCATGGCTTTAGAGACATGTCTGGTAGCACCCTCGTTGGTTTGAGCGGTAAGTTGGTCCACTGTAGCTCTTCGGTTGGCCTTCACACACCTTCGCAGCCGACGTTCACCTTCTCATCAATGGCACGTGGTACTCCACAGTTTATTCTGAACGGTCCCATTTTCCCAGTCATGGTACAGTTTAACTACAGCAGCACGAGAACAGTTCATAAACTGCGCGGTTTCCGAAATACTGCCACCCTTGGCCCGAAAGCCGATTATCATCCCCTTTTCGAGATCTGATAAATCACGCTTCTTACCCATTGCAGCAATGAGTGATATGTTTTTAACATAGTGGAAACCTGCCTTATATAGTCACCTAACCAATTCCCAACACGTTAGCCCGAAGACAAACGTAGGGATTAGTCATAATGATGTGACTCGACCCTATAATAACCATACATAGGGTAAAAATGGAAAGTAAAATTAATCTAAAGTAATGATATTATATTATCCATGTAATAAAATGTACCGCTGGAAAGTATTTAAGTTCGATGAAAGTATATTTGACCACTCGGGTGTTAAAACTCACGATGACTTCTTGTTGATCCAAACGTTGGAGGCTTTTTATAGAAGAAATTCTACGATGATGTTGACATTCGATAACCTCAAGTCCAGATAATAATACAGTCTTAGTTGAATATAATGGCAAGATAACTGTTATGTAGGTGCCAAACGTTGGAGCCTCTTCAAAGATGGTAAACAAGCTCTCACAGTCGGATGTGGTGGTAAATTGAAAAACATAAATTAAATGGAACAATGTTAGTCTGTATTTATAAATTAAATATTTTAACAAATGATAATCTGCAGTTTGTTTCCCATTTTTTTTCTTTTATCGTTTGTAAAAGTCAGCTCGATGGCTTTCCAATTCTTGAATTTGTCGGGTCGCGAGTTCCAATCCCGCCTTGGCATGGATGTTTGTGTTTCTCCCCAAAAATGCATAATGATAATAGTCATGTGGAAAGGTTTGTGTTAAGTTAATGTAAAAAGGGCACAAAATGACCTGGATGTTGACGTGCCTAAAGACCTAGCGAACCAATTTTTATAAAATAAAAAATTAATCATAAAATAAATGTTGTTTAAAATTGTTGTTTCCAGATAAGAATAGGTGAAACTCCGTCTCGACCAAAAATAAAATGTACAAGCAACATGAAAAGTCAGAGGCGATGAGAAAAAAAATCTCAGAGGGGATGTTCTTTTTATTACTCTATTCTCCTTAACTTAGATTTTCCGATATCCATGTTCGAATTAAGTTTACATTTCAGAATTGAAATTATTACATTAATTAATTAAAGAAGAATTCACAAATTTCTAAACTTTCCCAAACTTTTAGGCAGAATAAATTTCTATAGTAAATTCTGCTCAGAATATCGTCCTAAAATTTCAAAGCCCTGACTACACAACCAATAGAAAATCAATGAAGGTCGAGCCCATTACGTAAACTATATGTTTAAATTATTGAACTAATGTTTTAAGAAATCTGAGAAATTTATTGCATTTATAAGCGATTCTTTTAAATCTACAAAAATTTTTAAATATGTTTTGAGAAATTTTTTCAGTAGTTTTATTATCGCTTTATTTATGTTTTTTTTTTCTTAGTTTCTTCCATTCCATTAGAATTCAATGACTGCCCTATATTTTAAATATCGGCGATATTTCCATTCCACCACTTTGAAGGGTTAGAAAATCATTGATTTACAGTCTTTTGTAAAAGTTGCTATACCTTCTATCTCTTTTTCTGAAAAGTAAACTTTTCCAGACTGCGTTAAAAATTCACCGTGCCGCACTTATTCTAAAAAAAATATTGAAAAACATGTGAATCCTCTGAATTATTCGCTGCATTTCCAATAAACCTCCCGGCTCTCGTTAGCTCAACCTATCGCCGACCTAACAGCATGTTTGACAAATTCACTGCACTTCCAAGACAGAAGTTTGAGGGAGTAAAAAAGTTAATTTTCCACACTCTATGAAGCGAAAACACGTTAAGCTGATCAAAAAAATATTATTACTTTTCTAGTAAAAAACGGTAACCTCGGTTGATTAATATAGACATTTAATATCTAACATAAATGATAATCCTAGCACATTTTATAGTTATATTAACGGTTTCATTTGAGAATAAATTCAGAAGCACTATTAATTAATATCATTTTTATCACACAATAATATTTATTTACCTTTAGGCAAAAAAGAATAAAGAAAAAGAAATTGTCCAAGTGCCAAAAAATAAAATTATCTCTACAAATTTACCTGCAGAGCAAGTTAATCTTTATTCCTCGTGATAAAATACAGTGGCCGTATCTATATTTAACAGCAATGCTTTCCAGATAAGAATAGGTCAAATGCTTTTTGTTTTTAACTTTCAAGACACGCAATTAGGAAATAAATTTACTCTGTGACTTTTTAATCAAGGAAGCAAGAGCGAGAGCGGGTTTTATGATACTTTTTTTTAAATACCTCTACATTTATGAAATAGTAAATGGTTGACACTTTTTAACAACGTATTAAAATATGAGAAAAATGCATTAATTATAAGCTAAACTCAAGTGCGTGTTTAATTATCCTAAAATAACCCTTAATTGCAAAGCTATTAAAAAGGCAAAATTTAGTATAACATAACGAGGCATTTTAAGTCATAAAACATCTGAAAAACGAAGGAACCCGAAATAAATCACCTACAAGCATTCGTATAAAAACTAAATTACGTATAAAATGCACCGTGAAACGCAGCTGTTAAGTCAATTTCATTAGGCAACCACGCCGATGTCAACGCAACAATTGCGGGATAGAAGTTAATGGGCGGTGCCAATTGAGCCTGTCTCTTTGGGCACGCATTCGGTTTACAATGCAGATCTTGGCTGTTGGCCGCTCTAAAGAAATCAAGATTCGCATTATAAGCCCATGTCAGTGGAAATTGGATTTCTCCCTCTGCGGGAATCCCTTTGCTAACTTACAAATCCTCGGGCGCGATGGCCCTGGTGAGCCACATAAATAAGACAACATTGGCGTCTTCACTCCTTTTTCGCCTTGCTCAAAGTTTGAAAGACATTTCGGATAAATAGACAAGAATCCTCTATGGTAGAAAACTTTATGCACGAACAAAATTTATTCTTCTTAATTTTATTTTTAGAAGTAGTATCCTAAATTTCATCTTTTATTTTTCCAAAGCAAATCTTCATCGGGTTCAGTCAGTCATCCTGGAAAATTCCCCGATTTATCTGTATTTATTATTATTATTATTATTATTATTATTATTATTATTATTATTATTATTATTATTAAGATAGCACATCCCTAAGGGATAAAGAAAGATCAGATTGTAAACAATCCAGCAGCAAGCATAATAGCTGCTGCTCACACGCTTTGATACATGTACATCCCTTTCATCGGTAAAAGGTCTATGTAATGAAAACTGTTGACTATCCTTTTTGGGAAGCGTTTGTGCGTTGATATTTGCAGCAGAGTCATATTCCCAAGACGTGTTCATTGATGAAGCACTGTCTACTCGAGAAGGCTTCTTTAATTCACATAATTCAAAGTGGGCACCCGACGCCCCGCACACACTGTTAACGTTTGGGCTAAAATAGTCCATAAAAATTATTTGGCCCATCTCTAATGCCTTCCAGCCTAGCCGGGCATTTTCCTTGAGGACGTATTGCCTGATCTTTTCGAAGACGCATCATTGATGTTTCTTGCCGAGACACGGTTTACCAACATAATGGGACGCTTGCCCATTTCGTATGATTATTTCACTGGATTGCTAGATTTCCAAACAACTGAGTCTCTCGATCAGGTTTCATTAAATGACCTCAAGGTCACCTGACCTCATGTGTATGGACTTTTTCCTGTGGGGCCATATAAAAAGTGCGGTGAAACCCAGTCGAGTCACAGGAAGATCTTGCGGCAGTTGCTGCGAGAAATATCCGAAATCTTAGAACGCGTGAATCGCACAATGTATAGGCGATGTGAGGCCTGCATTGAGGGTGGTGGTCGTCATTTGGAGCATATTCTACAATGTAAACCTAAGATTCTTTATAGTAAAGCTACTTGTAATGAATAAGAATCGTAAAACAGACACTGTATCCTTTTATTTGCGGTAATCGACGTCCCCTTAAAATCAATGTGCCGTAGCTGGCTGCGGAGTCATTTTTAACTATGGGTTTATTGATAAACAGTGTTCATCTGTATATCCTCTACTTCTATGAGAAGTTGGGCATGGAGTTCTGAGACATTTTGTAGATTTTTGTGTCATTTTCGTTTTGTTTTTAGATATTTTAGGTTTGCCTGTTTAGCCGTTTCACATTTTCCCCGGCTACGTTTAGGTTGCTGTTCACTAACCAAATCATAGTAATGATCTCTAGTAGGTTGAGTTTGTACAGAACAAAGGTGTAGGCTACTGGCAATGAGAAGCCAGGTTACGCAGGGGAGGTGACTAGGCGCCTCAAGTTGACTTATTTAGATGATTATGTAGTACGTCTTCAAGCCTACTAGAGAAGTTATTTAATATTTAGTAAAACAGATAGAATGTCTCTCATTTTGACTATTATTCGATGATGCTGATAACAATCTTCATCTTTATGTTTCCGGTATACACTAGAACATTGCAGTAATAGAGTGTATATTTTATGAAGCAGTGCTCGTACGCTCACAATCGTATTTTATGACGTTTTGTCAAATACCCAGAAAGATATGTGACAACTTATTGACCGCAATACGCTCTTGATGGCATTGAAGCAAAAAGAGTACGAAAAGTGACCTTTTTCTTACACAATATGCCGTTTCCATTATTGAACATTTCTATATGCAGGTTAAAATGATTATAAACGCCAAATATGCCCTGGAGAAAGTTGGCATGGCAGTCTAATATCTGTATATCTCTCAAGACTTATTTGGTGTAATGTGTAGTGTGATATCTCGTTTTGATTCATCATACTTATTAATTAGTCTGACCGCAGAGGGTTTATCTCTCTTTCTGCATAGTGTTTGGCGTGAACTATTCCTTCAACAATAACCAATTCAGTCCTGCGATGGATTTTTTATTAAAGGAGTCATTCTACTCAGGTCGTTCTCATAGTTTCCAAAACAATTTAGGACTCTTTTGTATAAGGACAATAATGTATACAGTCTTACATAGCAGATAAATCACAAGTTGAAAGGTTAAGCAATGTTTAATATAATTAAAAATTAATTACGTAGAACAATATAGTCCATGTTTTACTCTTTTATAAATAATACCCTCAAACACTTTCTTGCAGTTCAGAAGAACAATTTTTCAGATAAACATCTTTACTGTTACACGATATGGTTAGCAGTCGATAATATTAAGGCAATAATATAACATGTGGTGTAGGATATGCGATGCCATCATCATTAGCAAAAAAAAAATTATTTGATTTCTCATCGTCTAACGTAGAAAAAATTTGATTTGGTTTCGGAGGATGTTATGGTGGCTCTCAAGGACAAATTAATACTGGGGCAGCTTTTTTTTTTATCGTGATGTCACAACTTGAGGTAAACCATGATTATTTCTTCGCTTTGTGTGAACACAATGGCAACTCTGTGTACGAGTTGACATTAAAAAAAGATGCCAGCGTTGACACAAAAGAATGTTTGATGAAGGCACAATGACATCTTACCTATTGTCATGTCACATGACAAGACTAAACCTTGACGTTTCACTGTCTTTTATGATATTTCGTGAGTCCACCTCAGCTTACGACGTTGATGAAATCGTCCAAGGGAAGAAAAAAGCCCATATGCGCCACTATAAAAGGATCGTTAATAATCTTCAGTTACGGAGATAATAATTCATAAGAGATAGGAAAGTTTTTTCCAACAAGGAAAATTTAAAAATCATAAGATTTATATCAATTTCTACTTAATTTATACCCTCACTCTTTAATAAATATAAAAAAATTAAAAAAAAATTTTAATCGAATTATCGGATTTTTCACACGAATTGCAATCTCCTGCTCTAAGCATTAAGAAATATCCAATTTTGCAGCTTGCTTTTGATGTTAAATGGCAGAACTTAATTAATTCTCGCTGCAAATGTCCCTTATCTCTCGTCTTATTATAGGTATGGTACTAATTTTTGCGAACCTCATTAATTAAATGTCTTCGGCAAACATGTCCTTAGCGATACCAGGCAATTCCAGGCGATTCTCTTTAGGAGATCGATAAAAACCGAGCAAAAAGAAATGGAACGGAGTGTCAAAGGAAATAGATCTGGACGAATTGCTTTTCTCTTGCCGTGAAATTTTATTTAACACTTCCCGTTGAATGTTACTAAACTCAAAACAGAACCCCATTTTTTATATTTGTTGACATGAGCTCAAATATTGGTGAAAATAATGCGAATATCAGAAAGTTATAATAGCGCAATGCATGTTAAACAATGCTCATATATTGTGACCAGTTTTTAACTTCGTAGGACGGCAGTGTTCTATTAGAATTTTGGCTTTGAATTTTCATAGCTTTCCTCCTTTAAGTTCTTAGTCTCTCATATACGTATGTTAACTTTAAAAGCTATGCATCATTATTCAACTTCATTGACAACAGGTGAAAAACTCAAAAAAATAATAGACATACTACACTCCTCAAACATTTTTACCTAATACCATCTTTACACGGATTATGGGAGTATCCCAATTTTTTGATGTAGCATAGTTGGAGTATACCATTCGCAATAGGTATGGAAATAAAGTACATGTAATTTTGCCCTTTAGAGGAAGATTAGGCGCCTATATCTTACAGATTCACTCCAAATAACAATGGAAATGCACCACAGCGAACTTCCGAATTCAGTGCATTTGAGAAGATATGCAAAAACTATGTAGTTATTGTAACTGACACGCGACCGTATTCAAAATTTCAGATTAAAAAGTGAGTTGAGCAACCCAGAGTTAAATCTTAACATCGAGTTAAAGTTGAAACCGTATTCACCATCGTCATTTAGCCTGGAGGAAAAAGCACCTGCAGTCATTTGTCCATGAATAAGCTATAGCCTACAACAATGGAAGAACAAGCGATATTGTTGTAGGCTATGGCATGTTCTTCCATTGTAGGTTATAGCTTGAACATAGCGAATAGAATTAATAAGTGTGATTACTCTCGTAGTAACCATGGTCTATAGATATTCATGGTCATCGAGCTTCGGCCATTTTCCATTGTTTCGAGAAGCTAAGGAAAATAGATCGCGCCAGGTGCCGCATAGATCGCACTAAGGCCGACCGCAACCTGCGATAGAGATTTTCATTGAAACTGAATATGAAAGTAAAGTTTCTATCTGCCGATAGGGTGGCGCTGCAGGCGCAGTTCGGCCAATTGTACATGCAGCACCACTTTTCAATAGAGTTCCGCCCTAGCGGGAGCTAGAAACTTTAGCTTCATTTTAACAATGGAGCTCGATGACCATGAATATCTATAGACCGTGGTAGTAACCAATGCTAAAAATCAGGCGAGCGGCGAATGTGCGAAATTACAGCGCTGCTGTCGATTTCGACCAACTTCATAGCGTTTTTTTGCTTACTGCAAATGGGAATTTCACATTTCGTGTTAAGTTTCTGTGGTATATTTTATTTTCCACTATTTATAAGTCATGAGCATGTTATAATGTGTTATTAGTGAAATTTGTATATCGTTTGTTAAGTTTAAAACAATATTTTTATTCTTATTTTAAAAAATTTACTCGTTATATTTACTCGTGTACGTACCTTATGACAGCATATAGAGATGATCGTTTTCTGCGACCTCAAGCCTTGAGAAACCATAAAGCCACTGCCAGGGCCTTGCAAAATGACCTTTCTCAAAGACCGATGGCAAATTTTTCATGAAACCACGAGGAACAGACTTCGGTAGCTGGTTCTTACGGCGAGAGACAATCTGCAAGAGTGCTACAGTTTCGTTCAAGATTTCTGTTTACCCGATAACACCACAACATTGGCAACTCCGCCACTAGCGAAAGATTTTGTTCACAGATGAGTCCGATTTGCACGATCTATAGGGAAACTATTTCATCCGAAACAAGAAACAGGAAGAAACAAGAGCTTTCAATGGTGATTCTGGCATGGTATAGGATGGTGTCTCAGTCGATGGGAAGAACGAACCTTGTTATCATCACGACTGCTCGGCATTACATTAATGAGATGCTGGAAACACAAGTGTGTCCTTATGCATTAGCTGTGGGAGAAAATTTCCTCCTCATGCATAATAATACTCGGTCACATGTCGCATGAATCGTGAGAAGCTTCATTGAGGTTCATGACATCTCCGTTCTTCCATAGCCCAGACTTCAACCCCCCCCCCTTTTAAATAGTGTCGTTTAGAATATGTTTGAATAAGGCATCGTCCAAATGCTTCTGATAAACTCCAGGAGCTAGAGGATAATCTTCTTGAAAAGCAAACAACCCGCAAAATCCATCCGCACACTTTACCGGAACAAGCCTTAACGGTGATGAGCGATAATTAAGGCTCGTCGGGGCCCAAACTCTTACCCGAGTGTGCATGGTTTAAAATGGTAAATATATAAGAGTCGTGTATTCTTGTTCATTTCAATTTTTAACCGAATTCACACAAGATTAAACAGAGTATTAAAAAAACGATTTTGATGAAACTTTCACTATCGCCTAGCTATATCAGTCCATATCTTGAAAACTACTGAACCGATTTTGATGAAACTTGGACTGTTCCCTAAGTTGAGTGATACTTAATCCAATAAAAAAAGAAATTCGATTTCTAGTTTCTGAAAAATACGTGGACAAACATACATACATACATACATACGCACACATATGAAATTTAGCACATCTGTTTAGAAGCCCACATAGACTAACATGTACGAATATTGTGCAATTCCAACAATATTATATACATATGAGTCGAATTGATAACCTCCTTTTTTTGACGTCGGTTAATAAACAAGCATTTTTTATTAAGCAATGTCTGTTGGATCTCACACCGGTACGCTGCTACATGTGTTTCCCTGCTTTGACTGTTTGCCATTGTCTATTGTTTTTAGGTTCATTGAAAGCTGAGGACTTCTTCTTGTGAGGACATCTGAAGACTCGTGTGTATGCCGCGCTTATAGATTATGTTGATATTCTTCTTCCACGGATTGTTGATGCCTGTAACATCAAACGTATTACTCCGCCATATTTGAACGGCACTCAATGTTTCGGCGATCGGCGATACCAATGTTATGTACAAGAAAGAGGGCGCCAGTTCGAAGCAGTTCTACAATGCACACGTTGTCAAACGCCATTGTTTGTTGTTTTTTCAGTGAAAGCTGAGTCATCAAAGATCAACCCACAGGCCCTTGCATGAATGATTGCTGCAACTGAAGCAAATGTAGTGCCATACCGGTGCGAGTTAGGACACACATTGCATAAAAAATATATTTATTTTAGTACCTTCTATCTATCATGTATTCTGTAAAATAAGTTCTGAATCACCTTGTAGATTCCCTTTTTTCATTAGTTCACGTCTTGGATGTAGGTAAACAAGAAAGTAAACACAAAAATTTCGCTGGTTCAATCGAAGCTCTCATTCTGAACTCGGCCTTAGGCGCTGGCTTTAGAAATTTTAGAAGAGCAAACTGGCAAAAGCTTTTGAAGCGGCGGATACCTAGTGTGCAGTTTGCTCATTTCTCTAAATTTGCTTGCGCAAAAACTTAACCTTTTGAGCCTATGCTTTATCAGTTTTCTGGCCTAATGTAAAACAAGCACGATTACATTAGTTTATTCAGCTTTTCCATTATAATTAGTTTATTCAACCTTTCCATTATCATGACAACCGTAAAGGATTGTAGATTTGGCAATTTTTGCAAAGGATTGTGAGAATATACACTGACTCCTCAATTGAAAGTGGACTCTTTCGATTTTAGACGTTTTGTCAAATATCTAGAAAAATACTTGACGAATTATTTTGAAACTTCAGGGGTGTAAAGAGCATATTATACATCATATATTTCAGCGAAGGTTTTGTCCCGAAGGCAAACAGGGGACCAGCAACAAATTGAGCAAAATAATAATGTTTGGGATGTCACATGATTATAATTTGTGAGTGACAGCAGAGTAAGGAGGAAGGACGTTATGAATATTTTACTATCTATTAATTTAATGATATCAAATAAAACATAAAACTATACAATAATAATTATTATAATCAAATTAAGCATAAAAGAAAATCATTTAACATCTCTAAATCTTTTGGATAAATATACTCAAATAATCAATGATAATTCTTGGACTCGATGGCTTCCTTTGAGCATTCAACACATCCAACCTGGGAGAAGTCCAAGTCCTACTACGAGGAGAGTAGGCGCTCCGTCCTACAGTCCATCCCAAAAGTTTATAGACATCAATGTTTTGCTGATTACGTCACTATGACGTCAATGATGTCATGGAAAGTTTTTGGGTTTTGAATGAAAGCATGTGCAAGTTTATAATACGCAAACATGACAAAAATTTTACTTTTCAGTAAAGCATTGAAAATGTTTATGATAAACCATTGAAAATGCTGTGTCCCAAAAGTTTATAGAACAACATAATTTTATGGAATATGTAAATATTTAGTGATGATGCAAGGTTTGAGGTGTATAAATATGCTGTGAAAAGGCTCAAGAGCGACATTTTACTCATCAACGAAATGCCTACAGCTTCCCAGCTAACAGCTGATGGGGTTGCTAGAATATTCAGCTTAAAATCGCAGGGTGAATCTGTTAATGACATTTCCAATGCGTTAAACCGTTCTAAAATTATTATTTACAGAGTTCTAGCTCGTAGAGAGCCACACCAATCAAAACATCGTTCAGGAAGACCACTTGTGACAAGCTCTCGTGATGATAGACGGATACTGAGAATGGCTTCCTCCCAGAAAATGCCCATACGTACCATCACGGTTAGTTCACATTTGCATATATCAAAGAATGCAGTTCACAGACGTATTAAAGAAGCTGATTACCTTATTCACAAGAAAATGAGACGTAAACCGCCACTCACAAAGCTTCACCAAAAGAAGAGGTCGCAGTGGGCTCGTCAGCACAGGTCATATGGTGATAAATGACTGAGTGTGCTGTTCAGTGATGAAAAGAAATGGAATCTGGAAGGTCCTGAAGGATATGCAAGCTACTGGTATAATTTAAGGAAGATCCCCGAACATTTTTTAGCAGACAACAAGGTGGTGGATCGGTGATGATATGGGCGGCCTTTTCATATAATGGTCAAGCATCCTTAGCAATTTTAGATGGACGACAAAACTCACAAAAGTATATAGAGACACTACAAAGTCATTTGATTCCGCTCGGTGAAAGTTTGAGAGGAAAGAGTTGGATTTTTCAGCACGATAACGCATCCATCCATACATCCAATGCTACAAAAGACTATCTAAACAGAAAAAATGTATCTGTTCTTGACTGGCCACCGATGAGTCCTAACCTGAATCCCATTGAGAACGTGTGGGGCATTTTATCTCGTGAAGTTTATGCCAATGGACGTCAATATTCGTTATCAATGAACTCAAGACATCAATCGAGTATGCTTGGTACAAATTTATATCCTAGAACGTTACAAACTTTGATTTTTTCTATGGAATATCGTGTATATGATGTCATACTGAAACAACGGAAAATCAATATGCTTTTGAGAACCAAGTGTTTTCTTGTAAATTTGAGATTCCCATGCATTCTATATATTTTTGGGACAGTGCTCTTTTCATTTATTTGCTATAACAATACGCTAATGTAAGTTTATTGTCATTTCTGTTTTGGTTAAATACAAGTTGTATGTGTTTAATAATAAACCTATTTGAACTCAGTCGTATTTCTTTTTGTTCCTTTGATACATGCAATGTATTGATGTCTATAAACTTTTGGGACAGACTGTACGTAGAAAGACACAATCTAAGATTAGTTTGCTGAATTATATATATGCCTACTCATTTTTTTTCGAGAATTCTTTTTTTTAATGTTAAGAATTCCTTAAATCAGTATTCAATAACTTTTTAGCAAAGTGGCAGTCATACATTTATGAAGTACTGTCGGACCCTAGTCCTATTTGAGGTTTAAAGATGAAAGGCCTTGGGAAGGTAAGTATGGCTCGTATTGGTTGAGGCGACGATAATTCGTTCCACAACGATATCCGGGATACATTGGTTTCTTAATGAGGCAGGATTACATGTCAAAAAAGAAATAATAACATTAGACATCAAATGGATTTATGATAGACGCAGCTAAAACTATACGAGGGCTTATATACGGCGCTCGATGTATCACTGTGCTTATGGAGATATATCTAGTTCATTAATACATTTTTATTTGACAAAGCAGTTAATTTAATGTCGGCAGATAATGAATGAAGAAAATTAAAGCATTCATTCACGTGCATTAGAAACGGAATAATTCCCGGTTCGATGCTGAGCACTCCCTGTCTCACTTTTTTGTCTTTTTCCACCTTTCTCCCCTTTCTTCCTCTCTTCTCCTTTCATTGACTCCCGATCTTCCTCATTTCTCGCGGGGGTCGCTTCTTAGATCTTCTTTTCTCTTTCTCCGATTTTCTATCTTCCTCGCTCTGATCTATTCGCGCCCGATTTTCCACCTTAATCGCTGACGTCATCCTGTAAAAAATAATGCTTGAAATGCGTTGTAGCTGTAGCATATGATTATGAAGCTTCTTTTACTTATCTGTGTTCATTTGCATGAGAATTACACGTATATTCACGGAGATATAATGGTTTCGTTAAAAAAAAAAAAAAAAAAAAACCGAAATTTTTTCGTAAATTTTTTGTTTTTAACATGCCATGCAGGGTTTTCAACCCAATGCAATGTCATTTTCAGGAAACTTGACAACACCCTGCAATCAGAATAGAAAAATATTAAATATCTGATGAAATATGAGCATTTCTACTAAATAATGTTTAACTGCGCATGCGCAAGCGTTATCAAAATGTCTTTAGCAAAATGTGTAGAGCTACTCTTATAAAAAGTCCAAGCAACTATTGTGAAAATTCAGAAAGGTATCGCCGATAGAATAATTTGAATTTCAGTTGCTCTCACAAATATAAAAAACGATAAGGGTTTTTCCCCAAATTTTTATTTTTGAACCAGACACCAGTATCAACTTCTTCCCTTTAAGCTGATATGAAGTCAATACAAGAACACGATGAAGATAGTAGAACAAGACATCATATACACCAGACTACGTATTTTATTCATGCAATATTAGGTACACAGATGTATAAAAGGTTTGGAGAATAGGTTTATTCGATGCAAACGTCGTTAGTCGTAATGAGACCGGACATGCTCGAATTAAATCGTCCTGGATGTCGGCCAATACACGGCCATTCCGCTCTTGACGGAACCAATGGTATTGCGAGTATGTCGATTAGCCTCCCGTTCAACAACGCTCCACATGCAATAGTGCAGGGGATTGAGATTTGGCGAGTTAGATGGCCACCAATTGGGTGTGATGTAATCATGCAGCTGGGTTGTCATCCATTCTGGTGTTGTCACAGTTTTATGTGCAGGTGCAGAGTCCTGTTGAAAGACATACGGCCTGCCATTGCGAAAGGTGTCTATAACAACTGCTTGCAGCACCGCAATATATCCATCAGGATTCAATCGAAGACCTTGTGGAAAGAAATGGCTTGGTATGACGTTCTTCACTACTCACAGTTGCGGGAAACTTAGTGCGTATAATAGTGAGACATCCGAGGGATGCATAATCATCTGTTATTTCGCCGGTTTACCTTTAGGTCCTGGTCGAAATTTTTTTCATCGAAAAAAAGCAGAGAATGCTAGGTTTCTCTGGATTTTTGACCTTATTTAATAACCGGTTTCTCGATGCAGTCGTTGTTCTTGTGTTTTTGCCAATATGAATTGGATGACTGAAAATATAAATGACCAAGTCACATATTTAACATTCATAGTAATTTAGAGTTTTTTATTTAAAAAATGAGGAATCGTGATTTGTACTACAAAGAGATGCATGTTAGTGTGTCTCGAAAACATAATTTTCTTGTCCTTAAATTTGCTGTTGGTCCACAATGGGTGTTTATCCACAGTTTTTTGAAACTGGACTTGATCTGTTTGTATTTCCAGCCATTCAGTTGTTCTTTCCTCCATGGAAACTGATGTGGTGAGATGCAATTTTGGGCGAGGTCAAAAATGCAAATACCGAGTTGGGTTGGTGAAGCAATGATTATTGCTCAATTGTTAACGCATTGTTGACTATCGTAGCAACAATGATTTTATTCACTAACTCAACTCGGTGTTAGCATTTTTGACCTCGCCCAATAATTTCATGATGATGCAATGGTTGATGTTCTGTTGCCTCGGGAAAAGAAATTTCGTTTCCAAGAATTATTAACAATAAACAGAAAATCAGTATAGCAGCCGATAAGGCTGCGTACGAGTGTTAACTCGAGTTGAATATGGGTGCAGACGAATTCATTTGAAAAACACAAATTCTGCTTCAAATGAAACGATTACAATTTTAAATGGATTCGGAAATAAGTTCAAAAACACATGAATTGAAATCAAATCTATTCGATTGATTCAATTCAAGGAGGCTGATCAGTCCTGTAAGCTCGAATTGGTTTTATCCGAACGATACCATTCGAAACCTTCGAGTACATCCGAAAATAAGCTTATAACTGCTTACAAATAATAGCTCATTTCGGTGTTTATTGCGGACTAATCCATTAGAAATCTTCGGGAACATTGCAAATGCTGTTTCAATTAGTTAAAATGCCTAATTTAAATGCAAAGACTTCAGAACTACTCGTAAGCATACGACTGCAGCGTTAACTTTAACGTTAGAATAATAATGCTAGAAATGGAACCAAATACATCATCTAGGTCTTTCATATGGAAACATTACAACAAATATGTTGAAAAAAGGGAAAAAAAACAAGGTATGTTCAAGAGAAATATGTTCAAATAGTTTCGAAAGGAATATTCAAAGGCCATGCGAATAGATTTCGAATAAGGTATTCAAAAGCTGGTATACAAATTAATTGAATGAATCACACAATTCGTTACAGCATCCAAACTTCAAATGCTAGTTCAAATGAATTCGATAAAAGCTCGAATGACTCGAGAAACAGATCAATTCATTTCGAATTGTTTTAATGTAGATTTGATAGGATTTTCGAATGCGTTCAAATCAAAGTTTTCTTGAAATTATTCGACTCGCACGTAGCCTTAGCAGGCGATATAGATAGGGCAGTCTCTCTCGAGAGGTCAAAGGACATACGACTTATAACGAAGGTCCTCATGCACCACAGTGCGGATTGTGCTCTCGGAAACCTGGGGATCTCGGGCGATGGCTCTGATGGACATTCTGGGATCGCATCGAAAATGTTTTATACCTGTTGTACAAACTATGGTGTTCTCATACAGTTCGAACGTTGTGTGTGTTTTTTTTTGCACTTAGCTACAGGCGACACATGTTCGCCTGAGGCTTCGAACTCCTTCCGAACTTTGTTGCATTCGATCAGGGCGTGTCTTTTATTTTCTTGCGTTAGCAGAAACTCCGCCATTGATGCTCTGTAAAGATTAAAGTACAGATATTTGTGTACACATAACTGCAGGCGCTCAATCACATGTTCTCAAGTACCTTACGCACCCTATACAAAACAAGCTTTGTGACCGAGAGAGTTGGGGCGTAAGTTTTCCAGTTCTCATATCCGTCGGGCCGCGGGTTGGAATCTTGTCGTGAGCATGGGTGTTTTTGTTTGTCCCAGGAATAGGAAAATATAATAGTTATGCGGCATTGCCTCAGGATTGTTAAGATATTAATCATGTATGAAGTGCATAAAGACCTAGATGTTGACGCGCCCAAAAATTTAATGAAAAACCAAAATACTGAACAGCATATATTACGCATAGATGACGCCTCTTTCTTAAGAAAGTAAGAGCTGACCATTGGTATTCTGTTCAGTTAGCCTTAATGACCACGGTAACAAAGCAGCTTTGCGATTGAGTTAGAAATGTCAGTAGAGGTCATTCAAAATTGTTTTGCAGTAAGAGGTAAACTTGGAACCTCTGGCATGGAAATCACTCGCTAGATAACTTTAGAATATGGAGGATCCCTAAAGGAAGATGTTGCTAGGAATTAGTTTTAAAAAATCTAAATCATGGATGAATAAATTTTCAAAACGCACCTTCCAGCTCCCATTAAGCATGACAATTTTAATATATTGCAATTTAATAATATGGGCAATGCTATAAACACAAATGGAAGACTAATGGCAAGCTTAATTTTAATTTTACAATCAGTTAGTGGATAAATTATCTAACATACGCATTTAATCTAAATAAAGATTTACTCTTTAAGAGGAAAACATCCAGTAGCAAGCAATTAAAGTTGTTAAAAACAGATTGTGAATTAGGAGGGTCTTAATAATTTTAAAAGATGCTTATAATTTAAAAATGATATTGTTTTGCCAAACGTAGAGGAGTTACCGGAAATAACCTCTGTTTTACGTTGTTTTTTTTTTAAAAATGTACATTAGACGAATTCTTTGAATTGTAAATTACGAAGTGATTTATTATGCATTTTACTACAAGCTCCCTTTAAACTTCTTGTTAAGTTGATTTATTATGCAAAATTTTTACTTTAGGAGGGTCATTTCAATAGAAACTGACTTTCTTGCAAAGACTTTAAACATTCAAAAATTTTTTCCTCACAGTGATAGCAGCTGTGACACAAAGATTTATCTCCAGCAACAAAGACTATTATTTATTTCGACCGTTAAACAAAAGTGATTGTCTCTGAACAAGAATGAATTGCTATTGAGATGGAAAGAGATTCACTGATCTGATCTACGATCCCCTCAAGAGCATTCCGGGAAAACATCTGCCACCAATAAATCAAGGCAGGGAGCTGATTCCTTATTATTTGAATTCTGTTTCTGTCGCACAAATGTTCAGGAGTGCATAAAAAGCGATTAATTTGACTCCAACCTCCTCCGCAATCAGTGACAAATGATAGACGATGCGGTTGGTAGTCGAGGGGCTTTTTCCTCTTCTTCTCTCTCCATTCAACGACTTCTTCTGCCTACATCCTCCTCTGTAAAGCATTTTTATCTCCCCTTAAGATCTATTTTATCTCAAGGTAAAACTTCTAATTTTTAATTTTATGCGAAATTCCACCATTCGAACGTCAAGATCTTTGAAATTGAAGTATTCGTTCAATGACAGTTAATTAAAAATAAGCGTCTATAAATTCAAACTTTTGATTTTTCTTCAAGATAAATTTTATAATTAACCGAGAGCTCTTTAAATTTGCGCTTTAGAAGTTGAATAATAATAATAATAATTAATTTCAACCGTGATAACTTGGTTGTCTTTAAGACACCTTGAGACAGCTTGGCTGTCCGTGGTGTCTGCGATAGCCCAATTGGTAGAGGCATCGGCCATGATAGTTGAGGTTCCTGGTTCGAATCCGGGTCGCAGAATTTTTCCTTCCATTTTTCAACTGAAAAATACAAGTTGAAGTTCAGTTTTAGTTTAGAGCATATTTTTAAATAAAAACCAGAAAATTAAACAAAACAGTATCCACGATAGGAATACATATAAGTAAAATATTCTAAATAAGAAATCAGTTTTAAGTTGTTGTTCTTTTTGCAAGACATTCGAAGCTTTTACGTTGAAAGTTGGCCTTTAAGATTTTTCAGAACGATCAATTTATTGCAGCAGTTCCCATCCTTTTGTGGCTTTGAGAAATCTTCCTCGTGAGACCGTTTATGCTACAAACAGAGCTTAATTATTGATTTTGAAAGTTGAAATTGGATTTTGCCTTACTTTCCAGCAACTGCCTAGAAGACTTTACCGTTTTGTGAAACACTAGTTTATTGCATTTCAAATGATAAAACGCAAGCTCCATAAGCTTCATTTCTATTGTACTCCCATTTTTAACGTGATGTTTTTCTGCAACATTACCTATGCCCGTTAGACCAAGTAATAATTCCAACATCAGCTTCAATACGATCCGTCAAGCAGTAATAACTTGAGGCAATCTGTCTTTAATCTTGCCGGTTGCTACCTATCTCCATAAATCACCTTTTCCATCGTCTTAATTGTTTGGCAGCGCCAGGTATTGGGAATAAGCACAAGGAAACGAAGCCAAATTCGTGTCGCCTCTATTCTCAAATGGCATTTTCTGGACCAGCGATTAATGACTGGCGACGATATTATTGCATTGACAAAATTAAATCGTAGCATAAAGATTAAACACGCGTTCCACTGAAGAATTTATCGGTTTCCGAAGTTGAATGCGTAATTAGCGGTGAACAAAGGGCAGAGAAATAAAACTTGAAATTTTCCTGTAGCATAACCAGCCGTGATTGTCGTTTGAAGGTTCGCCTCTTTTCATCATGCAACACAGAGACAATGACAGCAAAGTGAAATAGCGCATAAGTTGTTTCAGTAAGTAGTAGTCGATTTATTCAGGCTACAATTAAATAACCATGCCTACATGTCAGAATTACATGGAACTGCTGATTTTCTGAAATACAGTGCAACAGTTTCAATATCCACAAGGAGTGAAACTGATTTTTTTTCTCAAATTATTTATTAGTGTGTTTCAGTGGTTACATGACCTTTTTCAAAGTTATCGCTCTTCGCCTTTACAATGCATTAATTACAACGTTGTTTCTAGCCCTCAAACGCATTCATTGTGAGGACCTTGGAATGCTTCAATTCATTGTGAAGTCTTTGTAATTTTGCTTCTGAATTATCAAATCGATAATTTGGCAACTTAAATGGTGGAACAGAAAAAATCGCATAAATCTTTTGTAAATGTAATATGTAGGGGAATTATGTGTTTGTAAAACATTCTTTGAGAGTCAAACATTATGTGATCGGAAATCTGGTGATGTTCATATAATGCTGGCTTGTTTCCTTGGATCATTCATGATAGCTGATTCGAGGAAAAAATACTGCTTCGGCAGCAAAGACATAACAGCATCTCACGGCACGTCTCCATTCTAACAGCCTTTGTTCAGGAGTCAATAAACGCAGCACCCATCGGACACGAACACGTATCATATGATCTTGGATAAGACATTGCCATATGAAATTCTCAGTGGCTCAGTGAGTTAATGTAATGCTGTATGTCGATCTTCACGGATAATCACAGAAAATGAACTCAAGAGTAGCAGAAACGCCAGGCCGATCTTGAGTTAGCAGTTGAAAGTCTATTTTATGCTGGCAAAAAATTTTAATGCACTTTTCCACTGAAAAGGCAGACGGTTCTAAGGAGAAAGGTTAGCTCATTACAATGGGAAGGGAGATAAGAAAAAAAAGAGAGGAAGTGAGAATTTTTGTTTCTTCTTATTCGCTTTTGGCCATCTAAGGACCACGTGAATTAACACTGTGTTTATTGAAATTTGAAAGGGGGAGGGTCAGTATATACCTGATACAAATTTGAAACTGCAAATGTTGGTTCGAGAGTATGAATGAAAAGATGAAAGGATGATAATTAAAAGGGACAAACATACATGTCCTCGGCGGGATTCGAATCCGCGACTCACTGGTGTCGAAAGCAGCAAGACCTGTGCCTTAACGCTCTCGGCCACCGAGCCCGCAGGATTTTTGTTTATTTTTGGAAAATGCTTGTTTTTATTTCGGATTTGAATATTATTTTAAGTTTTTTATTGGTTTTTCTATATAAATATTTATATATACAGGATGGCTCATTAATAACGGTACGAACATTAAGGGGAGGTAGAGAACATCAAAAAGACTGAGAATTGCGTAGAACACCAGGACTACAAAGGCCATGGGAAAGTGGTATCAGAGGTACAAGAAAATGAAAGGACACAAGGCAGAGATTCCGGAAACATTTATTGCACATAAATATTACATATTATTCCATTTCAGAATGCTACAGGAGATGTTCAAAATTTCTATTCAAAACACGTTGTACACTAGCCCGAGAGCCTCCTACAAAACGGATGCTGATATTCGGATTCCTGTCTATGATATCCAACACATTTTGTTCCATGGCAGACGCACGAGTCACTCATGGCCTATCCTCACTATGCTTATTACCTCTTATTTCGCAGAATTTGTGATGCACATGCGAAAACAAAAGGAGGCCCGGTACATGTCTCTATGGAAACCGTTCTTGTTACAATCGTTCATCTGCTCGTGCATTGCCATTAGCCAATCCATACACTGCATGTCTTCCAGCTCCCTGTTCGTATAACGTTGCATGCTCTTCCTATGGCGACTATTGCTAGAATAAGGAAAAATCAGATATTTCCACTCCAGGGCTCTCAGCCTATGACGTACGGTGACGTTTCCGATCATGGGTTCCTATACAATTCTCAATCCTTTTGATGTTCTCTCTATATATTTTTATTACAGTAGTCCATTTCAAAGTCTTTTCCATCCTTCCCATTGTAATGGACCAATCTTCCTCCTTAGAAATCGTCTCCCCTTTCAGTGGGAATGTTCATTAAAAATTCTTGCCAAGAAAAAAATGGAAGGACTGTAAAGTTTTGCGGTTGTATGCTTGAAAGAAAACAGAATTTTCTGTACGACTATTATCTCACATCACTTTCATTTTTTTCTACTGGAAACGCTGTTGCCAAAGCAAACCAAAACACTGCTGCCAAAACTCTGGCTAATATGAGGCAAATTCAAAAAACTCGTGTACAAGCTGGCATGCGGCGCAGCTGTGTTGTATATCCCAAAATGCAGCTCAGGCACAGCATCTTTAACTTATCCACTACGTATCGAATGTTCGCGATCAAATTTTATCCGCAATTGTTCTACACACTTGTGTTGATGAATGACCAGGATTATAAATAGACTACAGCGTTATTGTCGAATCCAATAGTGTCCGAATTTTAAAAACGTGCAAACATCAAATTTTACCAATAGTTTAATATAGCGTTTACTGAAACATTACAGATGATGAAACAAGTTAATGAAGAAAAAGAAATGGGTCGTAGCGCAGTGTTAAAATAGCAGAAAGTATTACGTAGGCAAGGTAGGGAAAGTTTGGAGGATGATGCGCATACCGCTCGCCGAAGAACAACAAGAGCGGAGGCCAATATTATAGAAGCTCAACCTGTGTTATGTAACAACCGATCCCAAAGTACAGTAAAGATAGCGTCGCTGTTAGGTCGGGGATGAGCCACGCAGTTCTCTAAAATGACATCAATTCATCCCTGATGGCGTTACGTTAACAAGAAAAGATACGTTGGCTTTCTGAGTCGTCTTAATACTTACCGGAAACAGTCTTGTCTTACGGTAGAACAAAAATTGTATTTTTTTTCATAATAATGCCTCGGGTCATCGGTTTATTCCCATCCAGGCAGACTAGCGAAATAAGATGTTATAGTGTTGTCTCATCCAGTTGGCCTTCCTATATCGCACAGTGCGACTTCTTTCTTTTTTGCTTACATGAAATGACAAAAGTAGAAGGAAGGAAAAACGAGACAAAATTACCCTGAAAAACACGAATTGGAAGCAGAGTGAAAAACTCTGAAAAGAAGCTGTCCTTTTATCAAAGTAAAAAATTAATTTCGGCGCTATAGAAAGATCTTCTTACATAAAGAAACAACGAAGAGTGAGGAGGATTGGGTTTGGTTGAATATAGAAGGCAGGCGATAAGAGAAGCAAACAGAAAGGGAAGGACCAACGGGAAGGCCTGGAAATAAAAGGACACGAAAGAAGAGATGGGATATGGTAAAAAAAAAAGAAGGCAAGCCAAACAGGAGTAGTGTAAAGAAGTAGGGGGGAGGGGGGGGCGAGAAGACGTAGAAAAGAGTGGAATAAAAGTCACAAAAGAACTAAATAACACATAACATAAGAAAAAAATAGATAAAAAAGCAAAAAGTGAAATAAGAAGTCTGAAATAAAGAAAAACAAGCAATTAGATAGCGACTAAGTGATGACTGGATAGCTATAAAAGAGAAACAAAAACATAAAAAATAAATAAATAAAAACGAGTGTGTGCTTAAGACCGCACGACTGAAGTGAAAACTTCCATGACGATTATAATCGATTCTAAGTAATATATGTGAATGATATAAATATGATAATGGATGTTATTACTTGGACGAACACAGGAACAAGCCATAAATTAATATTATATATATGTATAAAACCATTTATTTTCATTTGCTTTCAAAACCTACAATGTGTGCACTTATAACCATGTATCAATTATCTGTTGAATTATTTGTACCATAGAGCACGTACTACTAAACAAGTTTTTACTATTTCTAATTACACATTATGTTCATGAATGACATATCGTTACGAGTTGTTTGATATATTACATGCCATGTCATTGCATTGAAAGTATCCATATGCTACCATATGGTACCAATGGACACGTGCTACTAAACCAGTTACTACAACCTCTGACAATTAAGTTCGGTGAATGACGTCACACCCTAATCTGTGCGAGCTTTACGCGAGTAACAATGCATGTGAATACAAGCCCAGTCATTGTTTAAGCAAGTTCAGACAGGTTACGTTTGTGCGTGCAATGGTTTAGCAGATGCTCGTTTCTTCAGTTGAAGGTGTAGCGTGCGCACGTAACTGTGGATAATGGATCAAAGAGGAACACTGCCGTAATCGTGCAACAGTTTCTGGCCAACAAAGGGGTCGTATCCATAGCTCATCCATCTTATTCACCAGACTTGGCACCAACAGACTTTTTCTTGTTCCCACGCCTGAAACGGGCCTTAAAGGGACATAGATTTGCGGACATTCCAGACATTCAAGCAAATGTGACACGTGAACTTAAAGCCATCCCTAAGGAGCTTCCAGGACTTATACACCCGATCCCAAAAGTGTATTGCCTTCCAGGGTGATTATTTCGAAGGACAATAAAATGTGGCTCTATCTGTTTTGCATTTTGTTGTGTGAACTCATTCACCGAACTTAATTGTCAGAGGTTGTATTATCTTTAATTACACGCTATATTCGTGTATGACACATCGTTACGAGTTGTTTGATATATTACATGCCATGTCTTTGTATTGAAAGTTTCCAAAGGTACCATATGGTACAATAGAACACGTGCTTTTAAACAAGTTTCTACTATCTTTAATTACACGTTATATTCATACATGACAAGTCGTTAAGAGTCTTTTGATATATTACATGCCATGTCTTTGCATTGAGAGTTTCCAGTGGTACCATGTGGTACCATAGAACACGTATTACTAAACCTTTTCCGAGTATCATTAAGTACTCGCTATATTCATTCATGACACGTTAAGAGTTGTTTGATATATTACATACCATATTTTAGCATTGAATATTTCAAGGGTGTATCATAATGGTACCATTAGTGCACGTGCTATGGTACCTATTAGTGCACGGATATCTCATCTTAGAACTTTGTTCGTACTCTGTCCCATATTTATCGATTGGCGAAAACTGAATGTGAAAAAGTTAATTCGTTTTCAAGTTATCGTACTTAATAATAAGCTCCCTACTAATAAAGAAATCCTTTTATTTAGGAGTGCCTAGTAATACTTGTCTATCATGTGCATCCTGCACGCGCCTCATCCCAACAATGTAAAGAGCATGCGCGGAGCGGAAATGCACAGCACGCGTTTCCCCAATGCGAGGATGATTCGTCTCTTAACAATTCGTTATGCCCCCCCCCCCTCTTCACATGGCAACGCAATGCATTGTTGGAATTGTGTCTCTCTCCATCACAGCTGTCCTGCTTCTCGCTGGCTCGGCTAAACTCGGCTCCCCCCAGAATTAGTATTATAGAAGTATCATTTCTGGCTTTACGAATGAAACAACATTCACTGCCCAAAAAATGTTTGTGCGCGGTGCGCCTATAGAAGTTTTCACTTGAATAAATAAATAAACGTTAGGATGTGAAAGAATGACATTTACTGAGGTCGAGGTCATAAAAGACTGAAAGTATTTCCTCTCTTTTCTTTATGGCATTTGTAACGAACAATAAAGAAACTAAAGTCCTGTAGGGAGTGGTCAATAAACTGAAAAGTTCAGTGGCAGTGGTATCAAATTTTTTGAATTTTGGATTAGCGAATCTGACACATATGGTGTTACCAATTTCTCCAACCAAAAGGGAAAATCTATAATCTACAAAGAATAAAATTGAAATATGTATCCGGTACAATAGAGAATTTCACTTTTGGTTGTTCCATTCCACAGTTTTTCCTTATTTTTTGTTCAATTTCTCCAAGATACTGTTTCTGACAACAGTTAAATTAGGTCATGCGAGGTGCAAGTGTTGATTAATGAGGAAACGTTACAAGATATGGAGATTGTAGAGTGAAGGAAATGGGAAATGACACCACAATTTTTCTTGCAAGAAAAACAGCTCCTAGGGTAAGTTTGCGGTTAGGTGACATATGGCATGGGCAAGAAGATCTTCGAAGTTAGAAGCTTGTTTAAAGTTCTTTCTTGACGAGTCAGGGAGAATAGAATGGAAAGAGGCGAGTCATCAATGATATGCTGATGTTCTTGGGGACAATTTTAATACTCTAAATATGAAAAATAAGCTGCACGTGCACAATAGAAGAGGTTCAAATCGTTGCGATATGATCCTTCTGGTCAATTAAAAAAAAACAACTTTCAAGATTGTTTCCACCAACTTCAGTGATATTGGCAGAAGTGCAAAATAGCAGGGGGAGAGGAGGGGGAATTAATTGAAGGTCAACATGCATAATATGGTGAAACTATCTCTTCTGCGTGAACAGTAGCTATGTTCCATGACACTGTTATGCGAAGTTGGACTGTAACATTTTTTTTCAGTAATTCTGTCATTTTGATTCTGTATTTAGGAGAATGTATAACTTGTCCATCTCAGCTTTTAAGATGTCAAATGATGCTGGAATTTCGTTAGCTGGAACAAACGCCAGCGCAAATAAATGACGTAACAATAAGCTGAATGAAAAAAACAAGCTTTATTGATAACGTCTGGGAATTCTGATTTTGACGCGTTGATTGCCGCTAATTCCAAGTCAGTTCGTGATGGTGTTAACTGAACATCATTCTCTTCTGCGAAATCAACTATATCTTGAAATAACCTTTCATTGCACACTTCACTTTTGCTTGTCATCAACGCGTAAACTAAAGGCAGAAGTCTTGCGTTCCCATAAAACATAATAGAAATAAATGGTATTCTGCTTTGTCGGAATAATAGATTGTAACTTGTCGGGAATACGTGGCTTGTCCGGATTTTGGCTTGTCGGGATTTTGGCCTGTCGAGATTTTGGCCTGTCAGGATTTTGGCTTGTCGGGATTATGTCTTGTCGGGATTGTGGCTGTCGGGATTGTGGCTGTCGGGATTATGGCCCGCAACCGATTGTACTAGGTATATTGTTGCCATCTTACGTATAAATTATTTACAATAACCGCTCTTTCAAATATGCAAATAGCGATGCCACTTGGTAAATGTTAGGAACAAGAGACAGAACTTATGGATAAATAATAAAGAAACTTTATTTGCAAATAGCTTACAAGTGGAAGCGTAGCTTTTAATGTCTAACTTGAAAAGTGTCTCAATGATCGAAACTTCGAAAGTATTATATCCACGAAGAAGCTTTCCTCGTTGCTAACTTTTAGAGCAATAAATGCCTGAAGAACAACAACTTGGTCGATCTGCAGAACTTAAATATAAGAAACGCTGATATACAGCTAATTTGCCGTTTAGAAGCACAGCTGACAAAAACTCAGGTTGCACACTAGAGCTACTACACTTTAGAAGCACCTCAAAATTTCAACACTTTTAACCACACAATAAATAGCTGGTTGGCTACACTTTACTGAAGCACAGCACACTTGAGCACACGTAGTTTTGCTCTTGGATATGAAGCCAACTGTAGCTAGGCACTAATTTTACGAAACACACTTACAGCACCAAATAATGTAGACTAATACCGTAGCACTATCACTATCGTGTGAAACTTCTTTTACCACACCAAGATACCGAAAACTTACGGTATTCTTTTAAACAAATTGCAAATGATTCACTTCACCACTAAAACGAGAAAAATCGTAGCACCTATAATTCAACCCATCACTTTACACATAAAGGTGATGCCGTAACGGTAAACTGTAGCCCTGAGGTTTAGAAGCATCAATAAAACATACGTGGAATAAACACACTTTTCAGGTTGAATCCAATGTTTAAATAGATATCCCTGAGAGGGGAAGATTCTAAATGTAGAGCTGACACTCATTATCGTATGCAAACATGCAGAACACTGGAAAGCTGATTCCGCTGACAGGCGACACAAAATATGAACACGTAGATTCTTTCTGACGTGAATAAATTTCTTTAGAAACAAATAACCAACACGACGGAATAGATTAGGAGCTAAGTCGTGAAGAACAAATTGTAAAAAAACATAGCGTCAGTGTTTGAGCAACCAAATTTCTGCCAGCCTCAAACACTGACGCTCACTAGGTATAAATCATAAGCCACAATGAGCTACTGCGTAACTGAGTTCCTTCAAAAATAATTGGATAAGAGGTATGTGTATAGTCTCCGCCTGTACTTTTCGTTTTGTCAGTAACAAAATATCAACAGTTACTGATATGAAATTTGCACCGACGTCTAAACATTAATTAGTTGCTACTATAGAGAGAGTCCGTTGAATTATACACTAACGTACATTGACCGCCGTCTCCGTTAAAAGACCTAAAGACGTTCGCAGTCACAAAATTTATCATAAATATGAAAGTCTATGGAAGGGGTAGTGTATCCAATGGCATTATTCTTCCTGTTTCTCCAATTGTAAATTCACCAAAGGAGAACGGGAATGCTCCTAGGATTTCACTAACTTCCAAAAGTTCAGCAGTTTCCTGCGGAAATACTGCGTGGAAAAGTTCGTAAATAGCGGGAAGCACTCTACAATAAATTACGGTAAGAAATTGTAGATTTACTCCGCAAACGGGGCGAGTAATATATTATTTAAGCAAATTGTCCTACCGTTCACAGCCGTTGCTTGAAAGCTTACATAATCGCTTTCCCCACGCTGTCGAGAACGAACCATTTACTCCGACCGGGGGACACAGGCTTGGAGATGAAATCTCTCTGCTTGTCACCGTTGCCGTTGTGGAATTTCTTAACAGCATACGTTGTTGCAAATCTTCGAAAGGCCTTCTCCGCATAGTGGAGGTATTTCCCGTCGGTAATAATACGAGCCGTGGAGATGCCGACTTCCTCCTTCTCTCCGCTCGCCGGCCGTTAACGCTGTCGTCGAACTCAGTTTCCTCTCGCCGTTATTCCCGCTCGCCGTTCTCTTAACGTGAATCTCTGATACGTATCGTGTATCGCGACTTCTTTTGTAAGATGGCGGTTCTCGTTCTTCGTTTTCATAATTGCTTTCATGGAGCTCCACGTCTCTTCGCCGATACCTTTTCCGTCGTCGATCACATTCCCTTCGGTCTCTTTTTCTCGCTCACGTGATCGCTTCGGGATGACACGATCAACGTCACTCTTTCTCGTTGTGTCGCCGGCGCTTGCATCATGTCCATCTTATTACGTTGAGCCGGCCAGGTGGCGGAGAGGGCTAGGGCGCAGGCTTTCTAGTTCTCGAGTCCGCCTGGCTGCGGGTTCGAATCCCGCCGTGGGCATGGATGTTTGTGTTTGTCCCGGGCTGCGTACTGTTATAACTTGTGTAAATGGCGCAAAATGACCTTTGTAGTCGACGCCAAAATTTCTAGAATCCCCCCCCTTATTACGTTGATAATTACCATGTGAAGCGGAAATGTAACCTGTTGGTTGCAAGAAAATCGGTCTTAGTTTTTGTTGATCAGTCTTCGTACAGCGTGTTGCAGATAACTATAGGGCAGTATAACGGGAAGCCTACCCGCTCGATTGCAGGGGCTGGCTCGGTCGATTGGCAGAATGGAGGGAGATGAAGGTGGCCTGCAGCAGCCAGCACTTTCCATAGTCGGGGAGAGGGGATGAACGTCAAAACTGTCATGTTTTTGATAAAATTACCCAATTATCATTTGATGTCGAGTCAGCCCCTGCAATCAAGCGGGTAGGCTTCCCGTTATACTGCCCTGTAGTTATCTGCAACACCTTTTACAATAGAATCATAATATAATTCTAACCCTGAAAGCAAATCGAAATAAGTTTACCTTGTGGATACGAATTAAAAAATATGGCTAATATTTATCAATGCAGGTTAGTAATAATGGGCCATATGCAGAGTGTTTCAAAAATACTTTTACAAATTTTGCGGACAGGTTCCTTACAACAAAACAAGAAAAAAAGTTCATATAAACATATGTCCGAAAATCCTTCGTTTTCGAGTCATTAATGAAAGTTTACAACGTATAGGTGATTGGAGCTCATCCACACATTAACTCACAATAAATGCTCGAAATGTCCTCCTCTTGCTTCTAAACACGCATGCACTCGTCGAATCATGGACTGTTGCATCCTTTCAATTGCTCCCTGAAGGTTTCGAATGGTTTCGCAGGCTTCCGTGACACGTCGATGAAGACTTTCTGCATTCGGGTAGTCTGTTGCATAGACCAATTGTTTAACGTATCCCCAGAGATAATAATCCAAAGGATTGAGGTCGGGGGAACGTGCAGACCATGGAACTGGTCCTTCTCTATCTATCCATCTTACATGGTAGATACCAGCCAGTGCATCTCGAACACAGAGACTGAAATGTGCATCTCGACCACATATTTCTTCTTATTTGCAGGGGCTCATCTTCTAGTAGGTTTTGGAGGGTGTTCCGAATAAATTCCCTGCAGACAGCACCTGTAAGACGTGCTGGGAGAACGTATGGCCCTACCAAACAGTCACCTACAATTCCAGCCCACTCATTAATCTCAAACTGATGCCTGTACTGTAACATGAGGATTGCGATCGGGCCATATGTGTTCGTTGTGGAAATTTGTTATTATATCTCTTGCAAACGTTGCCTCATCTGTAAACAAAACTGAGGAAACAAACAACGGATTGGCAGCTTGTGCAACAAACCATCGGCAAAAGTCCCGTGGTGGGCGATCGACAGGTGTAAGACCCTGCGCACGTTGAAGATGATACGGATACATGAGTTGCTCGTGAAATATCCTCCATGAAGAACTTGGAGACGTACCATATGCCAGGGCCACTTGTCTTGTATTAATACCTGACTGTTCTTCGACAGCCCGTAGAACGTGCTCTTCCTGGTCAGGCGTACGAGCAACAGATGGTTTTCCTCGGTCAATAGTCTGCGATGCTACGGATCCTGTCTCGGCAACGCGACGGATATGCAGCACCAAAGGTTGGATGACTCGGCTGTCTTCGGTCTGGAAAAGCCGTCTGATGCAGCCGTGGAGCTTCGTGTACATTATCATTCACGCGGCCGTACATAAAAATCCTGCCTGCCTACTCACGAAATGACTATTCTGCCATGTTTGAACGGAGCACTTTCAGTTAACTCACTTCCTGTAGTACATGTACACAATGGACACGTTGAAGGTAGACGAAAGACGAATGTAAACAAGTCTCCTTAAAGCACTGTATAAGGAAATTATGGACAATCATTGTTGCAGGCACCCATTTTGATTCCTATTTCATTCCTATTTTTTAAGATGATTGCTTCTTGTTTTGCAGTAAATTTAAACTTGTAGATTGAACACGTCCTTTTTGACAAAAGTTAGAGGGGAATGTGGCTCCGGAGTTTGAATTTGCTGAAAAACAAGACCAAACATCATATGAAATAGGCGTCAAAATGGCTGCCTGCAACAATGAATTGTCCATACTTTCTTTATACAGTGCTTTAGTCTCCCTGGCAACACAACGCCATCTGGGATAAAATGAGTCAAACGAACATTAATAACTCGAAAACGAAGAATTTTCGGATATATGTTTGTATGAACTTTTTTTCTTGTTTTGGTATAAGGAACCTGTCTCTAAAGTTTGTAAAAGTATTTTTGAAACACTCTGTATATGCCGTCTTAAAAATTTATAAAATAAACATACACTTAATGTCGTAGGCCTTGAAAGCTACGAGTTAAATGAAACAACTTATTACAATGGCGGAGGTGGTGCTATGCTATGGAGTGTATTTTTTCGCGTGCCCTTGATCCGTAAATATCCCTAGAGCAATCCGTAAAAGCTAAGCATCATCAATGCTGATCAGACATATTCCTACTTGATGGATAGGCCTCCTTCCAGCAGGATACCGGTCATGCCATAAAGATCGAACAATCACAGTAGTTGGAGAAACTTGTTCCAAGTGCTACTTTGGCTCCACAATCCAAGATTCCTAATCCTATCGATTACAAGAGAGATGAACTTGAAAGAGCTACTTGAAGAAAAGCCTCCTCCAACGACTCTACGCAAATTGGTGGCTGTTCTGTCAAATGCCTGTTAAAAAATAAATAAATGTAGAACGTTTTCAGACTCTGGGTTTTCCATGTTCTGTGGACAAATGCGTTATTAGGTAGATCTTCCTAATAATTTGTCACGTCAGAGTGTTTACAATATAGAAATAATAAATACATTAATATGTCAGTGTAAAATGGGAAAATTTTTAAGACATTTTAAAGAATGCATATACAGAAAACCATGCGTGGGATTTGCAAATTGACGCGATGAAAAAGTAGTAAAATCGCGTCTGCCTCTTTGTTTGCTACTTTTATCTTGAAATTATTTTGTAACTCATTTCTCTGGCTGAGCGCAGATCATAAAAGATTCAAGTGTTATTTGCCACTCATTTGTCTTTGTCGTCTTACGGCAAGTTCTTTATAAATTTATGAAGTTACTCGAAATCGGAGGGTCTGGAAATCTTTTCAAGGTATATAACCCATTAAATATAAAAATGCTTAGGGAATTGAGAAGAAGTAGAACAACAACAGATATAAGTTTTAATCTTTTCCAGCAAGAGAATAGCGTTCATTTTAAATGTTTTTGTATTCTGACATCGGATAAGCCCGATAAGGAAAACAACCCTGACGGGAATTAACTATCGTGCAAAGCAGATCACTATAAGACCTATCAAGAGCGACATTAATGAGTAAAAAAATGTTAAAATGGGATTTAATTTAGTAACACGTTCAAAATAAGTTCAAAATATCTTAAAATATGTTCAATCCAGTACAAGTTGTGTCTAAAAAAATTCGTTTAATGGTATTAGTAAACAAAGAAAACATAAGATAAAAACAAACTTCCTTTATTGACCTTCAAAGCAATCGCCATTGGTCACAATACACTTTTGACAACGTTTTGACAAAGCTGCCGAAAATGTCAGCGAACGTTCTTTTTGGAATCGCTCGAGACGTTGATGTCGCACGTCTTTGAATGTACGTTACGTTTGCAAAATGTGCGCCTTTCAGGGCTCCCTTGAGGCGGGGAAACAAAAATAAGTCTGTAGACGTCAACATCTGCCGTGCTTGTTCGATGTTGTTTGCGGTTCTGCCTGTTGACGGCCGACCCGAATGTGGTGCATCATCAACAGTTTCCTTTCCATAGCGTAAGCGCTTGAACCAGTCGTAAGCATATTTTCTGCTCAGTTTCTGTTCCGTACACTTGCATCAAAATTCCATGAGTCTCCGTTGCCGTTTTCTCCAATTTGTAAAAAAAACTTGATGTTCACGCGTTGCTCCATTGCATTACGAGGTGCTACCCAAAATTTCCCGAAATGCACCTCTATAAAATACGGAACTTACCCGATCTTTTAATTTCCACCATCAGCTTCAAAGTAATCTCCTTGGGCATCTATAGATCGCTTCTAGCGATGTTCCCACTTCTGGAAGCACTCCTGGAAGTTCCCAGGTTGGAGCATGTTCCACATCTGCTGCGATTCCGCTTGGATCACTTCAATGGAGTCAAATCATCATCCTTTTAACCGCAATTTCAATTTTCGGAAGCAGTAGAAATCGCAGGGTGCCAGGGGACAACAGTCATTTTGTTTTTGTTGAGGAAGTCCCTCACAGCGAGCGATTTGTGCGCCGGAGCGTTGTCGTGATGGAGCAGCCAGTCTTTCTTCTTCCACATCTCTGGCCTTTTGCGCCTCACGTTTTCCCTCAATCGTCTCTAAACGTCCCGTATGACAAACGTCCAAGGCGATCACAAAGATCGTGGATGATCTGACTTCGGTCCTCTCGGATCATGTCAGCACTTTCATGATCATTTCCAGAGTTGTGCTTGTTAACGGTTGACCAGAATGCTTGTCGTCTTCTGTCACAGACTCCCGACCATCTCTGAAACGCTTAAACCACTCAAATGTTTAGGTTTGGCCTATAAAGCGTGTTCACCAAAATCCTCCTTCAACAGTCTGTGGGCTTCAGCCGCAGTTTTCTTCAGCTTTAATATCAAGAATCGCAACACGACCAACACAAAGAGTGACGAAAACAGCTCAAACTCAAAATCACGTAGACACAGGATGACACCGCTTGGCACAATTACAGCTGAGACAGTCTTCCATCTATCGGGAAAACTTCGTACCTCTTACGGTTCGGTCAGAATAAAACAATTTCGTGAAATTTTGGGTAGCACCTCGTATAACCGCAGTCTTCACACTCATTACGTTCTACTGTCCGCAGCAGGCAAATCAGGTTCAATATCGACTCAGTACGCATGTCCATGCGTGCGTTGCTAGTGCAGGTTGCCGTTTAGATATCGGTTAATTTCCCGAACTTTTTAGACATATCTTATATATTCTCCTTGATCGTTTTGTTCGTTGCCGAATGTCGTGATTCATTCATAATGAACGAGTTTTACTTGAGGCAATTCTTTTACGCAGTAGGGTCCTCGCTCCTTTCTGCGTTGCCAAGGGACTAAGTTAACGATTTACTACGAGGTGGTAGTGGCAGCCGGGACCCATGGCTTAACGTGCCCTCCGAAGCACGGGGGAGTAAGATCTCGCGTCACTAATCCAATGACTAGCTGTGCTAGGTGATGCTTAACTTCACAGAGCCCCTAGTCCACGGCCTCCCACATTTTGTATATTACTTGTATATTACTACGTTCAAAATATTTCCTGAAGCATGTAACAAATTCCAGACGCAGATTCTGTATGTCTTATTTGAATTTATACATTAATGGTTTCTTGGATTGGGACGACAATGCATTTCAGATGTGAGTGGTCACGCGATGAAGGGAAAATAATAGATTCCGAGAAAAATGCGTTTAAAGTTTGAAGACGTGTACGAACACGATATGCAGGTCTACCGGTGACGCGAACGTAAGGGAGGGGCAAGCCTGTGGGCGATGTAAACAACCAGGGCACATCTTACGTTCATGCAAACAAAAACTTTAATTCCACGTGTGCGCTGTATAAGAATCAATTGATATAAACTGAGGCGCGCGAGAAAAATAATTAATATAAAACAAATGTTCCCTATAATAATGTTCTATTTAGACTAAAATAAAGTTAAAAGTACAAAGATTGTAAATTACCAAAAATAATAATAAAAAAAAGTTTCCAATCCTTTCAGGTCACTTTTTGGGTGACCACTCTCATATGCAGATATGAAAGAAAGGGTTTCAATTAATTTGGATTTTGATATACTAATTTACATTCACTGTATACAGCCAAAATGCATCTATTTTAAATTTGCATAAGCATGTGTAGCTTATAAACCAAGTAGGCTGGAGAATATTTGAATTTTGTTTGAAAATCGGATAATCCGCCTAATTATAGAAGGCATTGATTTTCACCTTATTACTAGCAATCGTTCATTGTACAGAGTGATCCAAACCAAAGCATCCACCCTTATTTAGTGTCATTTGCAGAGAGCAGAATGCCATCATATTTCATGCGTAAAATTTTTAGACCATGGGGAAGAGATTTCTGAATTTAAAAAATTAAAAAAAAATTCCACTATACGGAGAGTAAGCGCTCCAACAGCGTGAGAATTTGCATTAAGGCGTTCCGCCTACTGAATATCATCTAATTCAGATCACCTGCATAATTAATATACATGTATCATATTAGAAGCAGTAACAATACCTGTTCTGGGTGAGCTTTATGTTATACTCAGAAGATTCTTTTATTCAATAAAAAGTGTTGTGTAGAAAATAAAGGGAAAAAGATAACAAAAACATCGTTCTTGTAGAATCAATAAATCGAAAAGCATTCTACATTATCTGTTAAGTCGAGAGATATGCTAGAATAAAGCAGAAGGAACGGGGGAGTTAAGAGGAAATCAGAAATGCATTTTGGCGATGTGCCAGGTGAATTCCATTATTGCAACTAGGGAGCAAATGATGCACTCGAGGGATAGGAGAAAAAGAATAAATATAAGAGGGGGAATGGGTTATTGTCGAATGCTCAAAATAGTTAACAATTTTCCGGAATAGCACCAATTTTGGGAGGGAGAGGCTCAAAATTTCTGGTACAGTGAACCGCCCCCCCTGATAGGACCCCTTTCAGAATTAGACCGATTTGTTTTCATCGAATATTTTCCCTATTGATTTAATACAAAACGTACCTCCATAACATGACCAAGGACCATGTTTTACTGGAATCGGGGGACAATGACTCTCTTTTACAGGGACCATCACCAACCAATCACAAAACGTGATGAGTAACCAGCAGATCAGAAAAGACGTGATAAAACTTGCACATTTAATTGTCTAAAAATACCATCTGCTATTGAAGAGTTAGATTCCAGCAGCCTAATTCATTTCTGGCAAAGTCTATAAAAGTGCTGGATGCAGTAAATTGGATCAAACATGCATGGGAGAATATCAATGAAGACATAATAATCGAGTGTCTTAAAAATTTCCGAATTGTAAATTAAGATATTGAGGCTTCTAGTGACGATTTGGTTAACACTCTGGTTCAGTCCGATGTAGATAACATTGCGGGTACATTAGGTATCGAGCAATTTACTTTTGAGGGCAATGAGTGTTTTGGCGAAAGTGATTCTAATACTATTGTACTGAAAATGAAGAACATGTAAGTGACAAAGAGGATGAAGATTTATTACAAAAAATTGTTGAAGATTCAGAAGCGGCTGATGCAATCAATACTCTGAAAAATTATGTAAAAGAAGAAGCAGCAGAACACTCTGCTATGAAAAATCTTTGGATGGTTCAAGACACTATCAGAGCAAAGCGTTTGAACGTCTAGAAGCACACACAACTTTAGAATCCTATTTCTATAAACAACTTAATTAAAAAAACAAAAAACAGATTTTTATTACATTTTATATAAATACTGTAAAAAATACTGTACTGTAAAATTGAAAAATAAAATAATACGTTACCTTTAATTGAGTTGGCATCCTCGCTCCACTTTGCACGATGTTGTGCACAAATACGAACAGACAGGTGCAACAACGACAGCAAAACGTGCCGGGCGATCTTCACTCCTGTCGCCGAGAGACAAACGTGCTCTGTCTCGGGTGGTGGTGAGGCATCGCAAAGACACCCTGCGGGATATCACTGTTGCCTTTGTAGGGGACCCAGACGCCTACTCACCAGCCGCAGCCCGTGGCCCATCAGTGCGCACAGTGCAACGTGGCTTCTGTGGGAGATCTTGAAAGAGGAAGCCATTCGTCTCAAGGGTTAATGCTGTTCGTCGTCTACGATGGTGTACGGAGCGTCGTCAGTGAACTAGTGATGATTGGGCAAAGGTAATGTGGAGCGATGAAAGCCGCTTCACCCTCCAACAATCTGACGGTCGTGTGTGGGTCTAGAGACGGCCAAACGAAGAATACGATCCAGAGTGCCTCGTAGCCACGTTCTGTACAGCAGGCGTAGGGCCCATCACCGGTGTCGACATGCGACTGAATGCCCCACGGTACCAGGAGATGTTGGAAACGCACCTTCCTGGAGCGATGGTGGAGTTTTTTGGCACTTCATCGGACTGCTTCTTCCAGCAGGACAATGCCCCGTGTCATGCCGCTCCTTCAAGATAGGCATGGTTCGCCCGTGCAGACATCTGGTTATTGCCCTGGCCTGCGCAGAGTCCAGACTTGAACCCAATCGAAGCATTGTGGAATGTGCTGAAGCGCCGTGTAAGGATGCACATGTCCCCGGTCACGAATTGTCATCAGTTGGCGGACCGTTTGACGACCGAATGGCACGTATCACACTAGTGGAGTGAAAACAACTTGTGGATATCCTTCCTCGTCGTGTTGCAGCAGTATTTGCAGCAAAGAGTGGCCCAAATGATGACAGCATTTCCAAGAGGGCGTTACTGATGACAGCATTGCGTTACTGATGACAGCATTTCCAAGAGGGCACGTGGAGCGGAGTGTCCGCATTTCCAAGAGGGCACGCACGCTGACAGCATTGCGTGACAGCGTTGCGTTACTGATGACAGCATTTCCAAGAGGGCACGTGGAGCGGAGTGTCCGGATTCTTTTGGCAGGACAGTGTATGTGCTTATTACAATTTTAAATTCCGTTTTGATACTCTATCCAAATCTGAAGTCAAAACCAATTCGACATGTACGGGACTTCTCTCATTGAGACGAATACTTTTTGTAAATGAATTGTTTGGATTCCACGAGCCATTATTTGCATTAAAAGGTTTTTTGTTTTTTTTATAACCCCCTGCCTCCTAATGCTCTGGACGCTGTCCACTGGATCAGTTCCGCTTGGAATAAAGTTCAACCAGAAACGATTCAGAAGTGCTTTAAGAAAAATGGGCTTGTCACGACGTGAGGGAAAGCAGAACCATTAGACTATCCATCTCCTTCTTGAAACTACCAGGCCTGAACCAACGCCACCTAAAAAACAAGGCCTGCTCACTGCCTCATCAAACGAGGGCTCACAATCCAACCCTCATTGTTTACAACAAACGAATAAACACCGATAACAACAAATGTTTTTCGTTTGTTGTAAATAATAAAGATTGGATTGTCAGCCCTCGTTTGAAGACGCAGTAATCAGGCTTGGTCAGGATTGTTACATTGTTCTGGTGGTGTTATTACAGAAGTAAGTTCAACGTCACCATCTTAGTGCTTCAACAATACATTATTAACGTCATGTTCAGGCTGGTAGTTTCTAGAAGGCCGTGATACAATCCAGCAAAAAACCGCAGAAAGCAGCTGATTTAACGGAAGAATCAACTGAGGACAAGTTAGAAGTTGCAGAGACTCCAAAAGAAAATGATCTCAGGCATCTGATAATGCAGCTGAAATCGTTTGCTATAGAAAAATGCTCGAGCGTGATGAGAGCTAATAGTGAATGCACATTCTCCCGTTGTCTTTGTAACAAAATGAAGATGTAACGAAAATAAGAAACAAAAATGCATTGACTCGTTTTTTTTTCCAGAAAAAAACAATTTGCAGATACACGTATAATCTATCCAGCCTTAGTTTGCGAGAAATGTGATGATGTACATTTCAATTGTTATGTGTTGTTTAATTTTTGTTTGTAACAATGCCCTGTGAGCCAGGTGCCCGTCTCCCATTGGACAACTTGACAACTTGGTTGTCTTTAAGACACTTAGTGACAGCATTGTGTCTGCGATAGCCCAATTTGTACAGGCGTTGAGCATATGACACTCGAAGTTCCTGGTTAGAATGCAGGTCACATAATTCTTGCTTCCACGTTTTCAAATAATCTCATTAACAGCTCCAGTTTATGTTTGGGAATTCCACGTCAGTTCAGGAAGCTATTGGCACTTGACCTCTCGGATTTTAATGAAATTTGGTACATACACCAGCTCCTGGCCCTAGAGAGTTGGTTATTAATTTTTATATATTTTTATGGAAGTTACGGACATTTATAATTGTCGAAATTTGAGTAAGGGCCTTATCTATGAAGTACTATAACTTCGGCTGTATTTAGAAAGATGTGATTGGTGACATATGAAAGCTCTTTAAATGCAGATACTATATAAAATTTTGAAAATTATATTACGCATGCGTAAATATTTGAATTTAATAAAAATATTCTATTTATGCAAATTTCTCAAATGGTGGGTATTTTTTTTCGTTAAAAAATTATTGACATCTTACGCATACTTTCATAAAAACTATACAAAAAATTCAAAATTGTGTTTTGCTCCGTTTTAGGAGTCAGGTAGTAGGGACTTGACTACTCGTACAGGTTTGGTTTGGTCTGTTTGGTATTAACGTCCTTTTCAACTGCCATGGTCATTTCAGGACGGCGTTATAGGGGCCGCAAATTTTGCCTCGCAAGGGTTCTTTAACGTGCAGCCGGCAAACGAATACACGGGACCAACGGCTTTACTTCCCTTCCGAAGGAAGTGCTTGATCTCAGGATTTTTCCCCTGAGCCACCGAGGCCGATCACTCGTACAGGGAAGAGAAAGCGTGTAACCTTGGGACCATTCATTTATTTATGTTTTATTATTTATATGAAAAGTATTATTAATTATAATTACACGAAAAAATAAAATCAATAATAGCATTATAATAATAATTATATCAATGTTTCTTAGATTTTTTTTCAGAAGTCAGAAAAGTATTGAGCATCTGTTAAATAAATTTAGTAGGAAAATATAAATTTTCTATTATGATGTCGAATTGTTAGTAATACAGGAAGTATATTTACTTTACACTTCTTCAGAGTCAATCACTTCTGCATTTCCCTGAAGGACGAGATGAATTGCAGAGCCAGCTGAAGTTGATACAGGCTTCTTTATACAGGGTGATTCAAAAGGTTGTGTGCAGTAGTGCATGGAAACGGTACAGCTCACACATCAATACACTTTCTGCAGGACATGTTTGCTGATCGAATCATCTCGGGTGGCATCTGGCCTGCACGCTCACCGGACCTCACACTTCTCGATTTCTTCCTTTGGGGTGCCTTGAAAGGTAAAGTGTATGCAAAAAATCCGCACACTTTGCCTGAGCCGAAGGAGGAAATCACAACTGAAGTTCAGCAAATCTCACCAGCCATATTAAGCAGAGTGTTTCACAGCATTCAATTGCGCGCTAGCCGATGTCGTGAGGCCAGTGGCGGACATTTCCACCTCCGACCAGCCACTGTAGAGTAACTTTTGGATCATCTCATTCTGAATATGTGATTCAGATAAAGATACCGCCGTATGATAATTTCTTATCCATTTCACAGCTTAGACTGAATCGAATCTATTCTGTAATCTTTTTTCATACGCCTGTATCTCTTCCTTTGAAACGTAACAGAAATCGTATAAAACCATCGGAGTTTGTATTTGACTTTCTGGGGGCATTTGAAGGCTAGCTCTGGCAGCTAATCTTTTCAGTGTTCCTCCTAATCCGTCACTTGGTCCCTTCCTATGAGATGTGGCGAAATAGAGCCACGCTGCAGAAATTCGGAAAGGAAATCAGGGATTATTGTCAATAAGAGGATTGAATGGAATCTTTTATCTCTTCATCAGGGATTGAATGTCCCTTAAGTTGCTTTTTAGCACATTTTCTATAATAAATGTGCTTATGTGATCGGTTTGTCCAGCTGTCCGTCCGTCCGTCCGTCTGTCTGTAGACACAATTTCCACAATTCATTGCGTTGCAATAGAAAGAGTGCATGATTGAATTGCTGGAAGACACGAATTATCATCGCATTGAGGAAAACGCGTGTTGAGAACATGGGTTCGGCTCGGCGTTAATAAGATGGTGCGCGTGCAGGATGCACGTGTTTGACGACTATTGAAAGGGCAGTCCGGTCTCTAAATCAAGAAAAATTTTTTATTGTTAGGGAGCTTAGTATTTATTACGATAACGAATTAACTTTTTCACAGTCTGTTTCACCAATCCATTAATATGGGAAAGAGCACGAACAAGTACGAACGTGAGACAGCGGGAATAGGTACGTGCTCTAATAGCACGTGCTATAATGGTACCATTATGATACCCCCTTAAAAATTTCCTATAACCAGATATGGCATGTAATATATCAAATAAATCGTCACAACATATCATGATCGAATATATAAGAGTAACTAGTGATAGCAGATATTGGTCTAATGGCACGTGTACGTGCTAGGATATCTCATTAATGAATATAACGCGTAAATAATGGTTATGGTTTAGTAGCACGCGCCCTAATGGTTGGAAATTTCAATATTAAGATATGGCATGTAATATATCAAACAACTCGTAACAACATGTAATGAGTGAATATAACGAGTAAACAAGTCAGGCAACCGAAATGCCCAGGACCGATAGGATTTTAAAGCATTCGAAAACGAAAAGAAAAGCATTTGATTTCTAAAGAAGCCTTTTGTTGTTAAGAATTAGATGAGGTTGCTAAGGAAGCCTCTGGCTACTAAGCAAGGCGTACTTCTAAGGGAAATGTATAGTTCAAACTGAATAAAACTACTTGAAAAGTTAAATGGAGAAAGCAGTAATTCTCTATAGATTAGAACATATACGAATCCTTTAATTTGTAAGCAATCCTAGTATTTAATGAAATAAGCGTTAATTGTTGAAGCCTTCTGTGTAAGAGTCAATTCTTTCTTCATAAACTATTGCCAACGCTTTTCTACGTAAGCATGTACCATTGAAGGAATGATTAGCTACTAGCTATTGTTAAAATTTTCTTAACACAAACTAACTGTTGATAATATAAGGCACTAGAAGAGGTACCCGGCGTTGCCCGGGATAATTACACTTGCACAAACTTTTCCTTTCATTGTTAGTCATGAGATATTGATTGTTGGTCAATGCAGAGCGTTTGTGAATTGCGTGCTGATACCATTGTTGATACCTATTGTTGTACCAACTTTGCCTTGCATTGTTGGTCATGAGATATTTCTCATTAATATGCCTTGCCATAACCATGAATATCGATTTTTTATCGATATTTATTATTTTTCCGAAATCTGAGGTAGACAGTGACCTTCCTCATGCTTTAAAGGTCATGTATGCAAAATTTTATCAAGATCGGAATAAAACTGTAGATTTGTATAAAAAACGTACAGACCCACAGACAGACCCACAAACATCCTTCTTTATATATATAGAAGATAGATAAATAGTTACATGCCATATCTTAGCGTTGAAAGTTTCCAATGGTTTTATAATGGTATCATTAAAACACGAATCATGGAACCAATTTTGATTGTCATTAATTTTACGTTATATTCATTCATGGCAACTCATTTCAAGTCGTTTGATATATTACATGCATTGAATGTTCAAATAAACCCGTAATGGGTCCACTACACCAGCTGCCTTTGAAACAAATTCGACTGTCATTAATTTTACGTTATATTCATTTATGAAACATCATTCATTTATCAAACATCATCTGAGCTTTGAAAGTTTCCACTGAACCATAATGGTTCCATGAAATCACATACCATTGAACCTATTTCGACTATCGTCAATTTTACGTTAATATTCAACCATGCCATGTTATTCCAAGCTGTATGATACAATACATGCCATATCTTAGCATTTAAGTTTCCAGTGGACCATCAACTATTGGTCCCATCAACGACACACCCTCGAACCAGTTCTGACTGATATTGATGGTCAAGGAAGACCATCACCTGTCTTCACTTAATTCACAAGCCTTTTCTCTGCTTTATGTATGGAATGCGAAAGAGAGAACAGTATTTGGCAGTGCACAGGCCATTTATACATGGAATTGTATAGTGAAAAACTTGGTCCCCTATAATATTTGTGACCTTTTGAACCGGAAGTAGTTCACGGATTTTTTTCCGCCAACGAACTCAGTCTTTCGTTTTCCCTAAGTTGTCGAATGGCGAAAACGGAAGTCGAAAATTCGGCAGCGTTCAAACGCTAGAGCACCAACAGACAGACGGACGGAAGGACGGACGGACGGACGGACGGACGTACATTGGCATATGGTCCATATGGTACCATTGGAACTTTCAATGCTAAGATATGGCATGTAATATATCAAACACCTCGTAACAACGTGCCATGAGTGAATATAACGAGAAAATAATGATAGTGGGAATTGGTTTTGTAGCATGTGTTAGAACTTTCAATGCTAAGATATGGAGTGTAATATATCAACCATTTCCTTACGAGTTATTAGATCTGTTGTTATCCATAGCTTATTTGTATCAAGAGCATATGCTGTTAGGCTTAATTGTATCTAAAATTCATTGCTAATACATATTGCTAATTAATAGTAGTTAATCGCTTGCTTCAATAGTAGATGATAACGTAGAAACGCTTTAGTATTGAGGCTCACTTCGTTTAACATTATGTGGGATTTCTTACAAATTAAAGAACTTTTATTTTTTTAAATGTATGAGGAATAACTTCACTCTCCATTTATATTTCTGTTCTTCAAGTTTGTTCGTTTAAATTCTCTCTATACATTAGCTTACTTAAATAGTAATTTACAATTTACAAACGGATGTGGTGTGGCTTGGAACTCGAGCTTTAAAAATTAATATCTTCAAAACGGAGCAAAACACAGTTTTGAATTTTTTGAATAAGTTTTTATGAAAGTATGTGTAAGATGTTACTAATTTTTTAACGAAAAAGATATACATCATTTGAGAAATTTGCATAAATAGAATAGTTTTATTAAATTCAAATATTTGCGCATGCGTAATATAATTTTCAAAATCTTATAAAGAATCTACGTTTAAAGAGCTTTCATATGTCACCAACCACATCTTTCTAAATAATATACAATCGAAGTTATAGTACTTCATAGATAAGGCCTCATTCAAATTTCGAAAATTTTAAATGTCCGTAACTTCCATAAAAATGAAAAAAAATAAAATAATAATATATGGCATTCATTACCAACTCGCTAGGGCAATTGTATATACCAAATTTCATTAAAATCCGAGAGGTCAAGTGCCAAAATTATAAAATTCCTGCCTGAATTGACGTGGAATGACCCATTTATTATTTATTAATGCCCAACAATTTAAACGGCCATCATATTTTGCGCAAACTATAGCTATTAGATTTGTGCATTAATTATTAATTTCTACATTAATTTGAGCCATATTCTCTGTATGTTTTGTATGATACATGTAGCTATTAGAATAAACTTAAATAAAAATGTAAAGGTTAAAATGTGCATTCCAGTACATTTTTCCATATGTTGACCAGTTTGTTGCTGCCCTTGGGTTGTCAACTTACGGAGGTTGTAATATGTTTTAAGTTAGTTTTATGTTATAATGGGTAACTAAGTGTCATTTTTGTGTGCATCTGTTTCTTCTTTGATGCCGTGTATAAGCCACTTGCAAAAAGTAGAACAATAAATAATCTCATCAGCTGCATGATTCGTTTTGTGATCCAAAATATTTATAGGGCATTATGGTGCAAGTTCGTTTAATGGAAATATGAGCGTAACGGAGAGTAAAACGGAAACTAATCTGTCACGACAATCGAGCAGCTTGGATCGTTACACTCTGTTATGCCCACGAATGGGCTAAAGCAGGAATCTGAAAGGGAGAGGGCTCTCATTCGTTCAATGGTTCCCATGTTACATATTTGCTTCATGCACCGAGAAGTGTTTGCTTGTGACATCAAGGTTGCTTCAAGTCTAATGACGGACATGCTGTTTATTAGAATTCCAAGAAGAGGGCAAATATTGTCAGCCCTCATATGGATTTCAACTTATCACGCAGCACTTTGGACATCATGCAACAAAAAAAATAAGAAAACGTACAATTCTATAAGATAAAATGAAAAAAAGAGCAAAGTACTTTAGACATAAAATGTAAAAACAGATTATGTATATATGTTTAATAAATAAAGTTAAAGTTAAAATCATTTCAGTTTCAATTGTTTTATTTTTCAATATTTAATTTATTTATTTATTTATTCCTTAAAATTTATCGTAATCTTTTCACATATTAATAATTTTATTCAGTTCTATTTGATTTTAAACTTTCAATTGTAGTTTGAAGGCGTTATCTAATCTTCAGCTTAAAAATTAAAAAAAAAATCAACAGTTAAGATAAACCCGTTTCTGATCTTAGTAGGCAAACAATTTTATTTTAATTTAAGCTACACAAATTATAAAACCTAAAAAGAATTTTTCCCCAATATACAGTATTTATTAAAAATGGTAAAGGCAACTTTCTATCGTATCATGGACCTTAAACTTCTTTTGGAAACTTCGTATGACTAAATGTTCTCCATGAAAATCATTTGCAACTTATATACTATTATCCAAGTCGATTTAAAATCCCTTCCAAAGAAAAAGCCAAGTCATTTTAAATGCTTCTTATTGAAAACTAATTAAACAGATTTACTTGAATTGTATGAGAGAGAGAGAGAGAGAGAGAGAGAGAGAGAGAGAGAGACTACAAGTGGGTTGGAGACTGATTGTAGGAGGATTAAAAAAAGCCTGGCGCAGTGAAGAAATAATTGCAGAAGAAATAATTGCGTGAAGAAATAATTGCATTAATCGAAGTTCTACAAACTTTTCACTTAACAAATAAATTGATAAAATAAATGGTTCTTAATACCAAGGTTGGGACATAGATCATGGCAATTATTATTTTTCTCAGAGCTAACGGATGGGATCACAGAATGTCATATATCTCAAGGAAGCCGTACATTTATAGTATGTTTCCTTAACATCAGATGGCTCTGTAATTTCCTGTTGTTGGACAGAGAGCAATGTTAAATCAGTTTTTAGTCAACCGCCGTGCAAGACCACATACAGCAGTGTTTAGGGCGGCTACTGCGGCGTTGGGGATGGGAAAAATTGGAGCATCCACCATACTCTCCGGACGTTTTTCCACCTGATTTTAACCTCATACGCTAGGTAAAAGAACCTTTACGTGGTAGACGGCTTAGGACACGAATGGTACAGATTCACACTTGGTGAGGGAAACGGCGAAGCAGATGGTATTCGGCGCCCCCCACATTGTTTACAGCGTATGGGGAACGTGTCGGGGTGGGGGGAGGGGGTGTGTGCGCGATAATGATTTTGGAACATGAATTGTATTGTCCAAAAGCGAAACACAGTTGATGAGGAAAATGTTGGCACGTTGTTAAATGTCCGTATATTTCGTCCATCCCTTGTCCTTTCATCTCTGTATTTCACATTTTCCACCCACGCTCGAATTCTCACACAAAAAAAAAATACTTGCCATGACTTATGACCCAACCCTAGTCGATAACTGTGATTATCGATCGACATTTCCCGATATTGAACGGTAGCCGCAAATAAAATACTGATGATCTTCATAAATTACAATTAAAATGCAGTTGAAATAAACCCAACTCAATAAAAATTTTAAAAGATAAACTGAAACATCATGTGACTATTTCATTATTTTATTTCATAATTTATTTGTTATTAAGCGTTTCTATTTCTCCATACTATTTCTGAAAATGAATGCTGGCATTCGAAAGCGTTCGTGCAATTACGTGTGGGGGGTGAGAGGGATTCCATCATTAAATTTTTTACTCTTCAATTGACTATGCAAGTTTTAAATTTTATGACTGAAATTCATCTTATGCAACGACGTCGTTTATTATCCATGTTTGGTGGACTTTTATGTTCAGGCTGTGCCTTCGGTTTTTTTTTTCTGTTCCGGTGTTTCACTTCCAGGAATGTGGAACATATGCACTTGTTTTTCCGCCGTTGGAGAGCTTCATGAATATTATTGAACTGGAACTGGAAACTTTTTTCGTTACAGCTGATGACGTCATTTTGACATTATTATATTCATCAAATTCAGTTTAGTCTTTTTGGGTTATTTTGGGGAGTTGGTTTGTAGTTTTGGTGAAAATGTAAATATTATATATAAGATGTTTCAGTTAATTTTTTAAAACTTTTATTGAGCTTTATTAAATTTTTGTGACTTGCATTCGAACCAGGGACCGGGTCTCTTTAACTCGCAGAATTTTTCCTTTCTTTTTTCATCTATATTTAATCTTATAGTATGAAGCATAGCTTCAGTGCTTCCACCTCACTTTATATTCAATATCTAAGCTTAAAAACAATATTAATTTAATAATAAATTATTTTAAAAAGTTTAAAAAATTGATCTCAATTTAAAAGAAGAAACGAAAATATAAAAATATTTGAACTCCAGCTTCCATGACCACAGTGGCTCAATTGGTTAGGGCTTCATTAGGGCTCAATTAGCTGAAGTTTCTAGTTCGAGTCCAGGCTGTGGATTCTTTTTCCTATTTTCATCAATAATATATTTATTTATTCATGAAAAGCACAGCAAAGATTTAAAAAGTGCAATAGAACATTAAATAATCTAGGCCTACCAACGCACACTGCGTCCCGGTGTCATTTGATTGTTCAATGCAGTATTGTAAGTAAACGGAGCTGCGGGGACCCCGTGTTCATATGACAAAAAATACTTCTAAGGACCTCTTCTATCATCTCCCAAAAAATCTGTACTCAATTCAAAAACACCCTATATATAAAATGCTAAATCCTCCTGCTCCGTGCCCGTTTCCATAGTGACGAGCAACAATACAAGTTTCATTGTTTCCAACAAATGAAAAAACACTGGTCAAATCAAAAATCGCAGCGGACGAAAAAGACTAATAAAAAAATCTTATATTTTTCATAGGCTATGGTTCAAAAATATATTGTCATCATAGATTTAACTATATACATCTATTGACATTTACAAAATAGCACACTAAAATAAATCAATAAATCAAATTAAATCCTAAGTAAGTAACTTAGCTATTCTAAATTACGAAATCCAGTACATGTATACGATTCTTATTTTTTTAATTTTAATAATAAATAATAACATTCAAATAAAATTATGAAATTGATTAACAATTCAAGTCACAAGTACGTAACATTAGTTTTTAAATTTTACGATATTCGCTATCTAGGAATAATTTTTCAGTTGAATGAATTAATGAAAAGGAAAAATTCATAAATTAGAAGAAAAAAAAATCAAATCGAAAAAAATCAAAAGTACATTTTTCTCATTTTTCTCATTCATTATAAGTGTATAATTAATTTTTTTTTAGTTTTAAAATATAGTGGCCGTGCCCCCCAAAAATGGTCTGCTGAGGAAATAGAGCAATGAGGGAGGTTAAAAAAAAAAAAAAAAGAGCCCGACAAGCCATTTTCACTGAAGAGCAAAGTTTACATCTAACAAATGTAAATGTGATTTTGTGTTAGGTTTTGCCTGTCAAATTGACAGTAGCGACTTTGTCCCATTGTAATATGACACGTTGTGTTAGTATCGCTCTCACGTTGACAGTGACTTTTTTTTACTATTCGCAATACTGTTAATTATCGCAGTCCTGCCAATTATCACAATCCTGTCACAGATGAAATTTTTTAAAAATGAAATCGAACTTGCAGTTTCCAGTATTGCAGTGACCATCGTACGCCGGGCTTTCGAATAAAATCAAAAGCAATAACATTATTTATTGGATGCTCGGATCGGTGCAGCAATGTGTGTCTGACGCGAACAGTGGTGATCGGTTATAAAAAACTTGAGCTAAGAATAAGAGAAAACAGCCAAGAAACTGTGGACACAATAATCAAACTAACGACGACGGGAAACCACAAATCCACAATAATCATTTAATAATATGAGGCATTATTAAATTATTATTATTAAATGATTATTGTGGATTTGTGGTTTCCCGTCGTCGTTAGTTTGAGCTAAGAAAGAAACCTAAGCTGTCTGTTTTCAAATCTTTGTCCCCATTCCCTTCTATGGTCATGAGTCTTGGGTAATGACCGAAATAACGTCGAAATGAGATTCTGAGAGGTAGGACAGATGTTCCCTAATAGATAGTGTTCAGCATCACAATAAGGCAGTCTTTAGTTGCTGAACTGCTACTTCTCCGCATTGAGAGGCCTCAGCTGCATTGGTTTGGCCACATATACGGATGCCGCAAAACCGTCTTCTTAGGCAGTTGCTATTTTCCAAGTCTGTGGTTGGGGGGGAAGGCAAAGACAAGAGCTTGGTCGTAAGCCCATAAGAAAAAAAAATCATAGGTCAGGTGACCGTGGAGGCTGCAGAAGAAGAGGAGAAGTGTGTCTCATAAGAGACCAAGGGGTCGGCCTAGAACCATTTGGCTAGATTACATTGATCATCCGGGTTCGAGTCGCTTTGGTATTATCAATGAGGACATCCACTTGATGGCGGAAAATCTCGAGCACTGCCCTGCGACCTTAACGAAAAAGCAGGTTTGAAAATTAAGTAAACATTTTTATATATTATTGGCAGTCCTGTCAATTATCACAGTCCTTTCACAGGCGAAATTTACAATTAAAATCGAATTTACAGATTCGCCTGTTGTGGCACCGTCGTATGACGGGCTTTAATACTAGTACAGTACATAAAATTTTTATTTATTTATTAATGGACAAGTCTACAGAATCTTGTACATCGGTAATACTGAATAAGGGCTTATAATAACTGAAGTATGAAATATAAGCAAGGGTATCGAGTCTTTCGATATGTCGAGTAACATAGCGACCATGCTTAAGGGGTGCATCACCTTACTCGCGTCTGTGCTCACAATGGAATGTGGGACCAAAAACATGGCACGTGCAAGGTTTCCCCAGTATCTAAAATCACAGAGCGAGTGTATTTTGTATGGCGAAAAATTAAAATTATTGCATCATCACCCGTAACGCTATTTTGGGTCGGAGCATTATTGTTAACTATAGAGAAGAAGGAAGGAATCTGTAGAAATAAATTAAGCACTTGAAAGCACATAGAAATTCAACAAGCGCATTAATTATAAATGAGACGAAGACTTCAAAAAGCATCAAAAGATATAAATGAACATTTAATTGCTTCTTCAATGTTTCAAAATAATAACATAAATTAAATTGTGAGTAATACAATGTATTTATTGTACTGTTAAAGAGTTTATTCAATACGCTAGAATTCATTCGTCTTCATTCATCTAAATGTAAAGTGTTAAGCCATTGCACTAGTTTGCTAGGTAAGACAGCGAAGTATAATGGCGCTATCTGTTAACCACACTTTCAATACACATGTATTTCATAATATCTCTGTAGTAAAGATTTAAATAAAATTGTTGCTCAGACAACAATGGTCAGGTGACTTTTCAGTGCCGGCGTATGCTTCAAGCAACACCCCCTAAAACAAAGCCTTGACATCAACTTTCTGACGTCATTAGAAGAGGTAGCGCCCTCTATCTAATGGGTGTGCTCATCCGCCATTTTCGTTCCTCGTGGTCTCAAGTTTCGTTCAGCAGCATTGGTTTCGTATAGCAGCGTGCGCTAAATTTAGACATTAAATTGTGATCACTTTTTGATTTCTAATGAAAAATGGTGTGTTGTTCAGCACCTAATTGCTGCAATAGAAGCGAAAATGGTTACAAATTGTATGTTTTTCCAAAAAATGAAGAAAGAAGAAAGGTCTGGGTAATAAATTGCAGAAGAGATAAATGGGAACCAAAATCAACTTCAAGACTTTGTGAGGTAAGAAAGTTTTTTAGTATGTTGCTTTTTGTGCAATGAATTAATTTATAGAATTTTCTGAATTAAGTGATCTACCTAATTGTTGTGGCATTTCCTCTCATTTAATCCAACATTATCTTAATATAAGAGACTTTAAAACTTCAGATGCTCTTAAAGGTAAACATTCGAAATCATATTTTGCTTCTAAGAGTTGTTTTTCTAAATAAACCTTTTGATTTTATAAGATATCTGTAAAATTTTCTTGTCATTTTTTAATACAAAATAAAAATGGCAAATTTTGAGATTTTAATGTTAAAGTTATTTAATTTTTAGAGAAAAAACATGTAAAATATTTGTATTAAAATGACAAATTTAAAAATAAAGTTACAAGTTATTAAAGAAAAAAATTTAAATAACGAATAATTTTGATGGTAAATAATTCAAACATTGATTCACATTATTCAAACAAAATTATTATTTTAAATCTTAATATGTTAAGATTTAAAATAAAAATAAAAATTAAAATAATTTCTTGTTCTAAAAATAATAATAAAATATTCTTAAAAATATAAACAGTTTAAAAAAATTTAGTATTTATCTTTTATTAAAAAAGGTTAATTATATTGCAGCTAGAAACTAAATTTAGCTAAGCTGTAACTAGCGTCAGAAGATAGAGCGCAGGAACGAAAATGGCGGATGAGCACGCCCGTCAGATTAAGAGCCCTAAGAAGAGGATTGTCGTCGGCAGCTCATGTAATGGAGTAAATACACGAGCTCGATTTTTAAATGGAAATCATGAAAATATTATATTGATTTTTGTAAATAAGAATTTACAAAGTTTAATGAATAAAAAAAATAGCAATTTATTTAATTTTAGCATTATTATTTAATTTCAGCTAAAGAATAAAAATTGAAATTGACATTTGTAACAATTAAAAATGATATAATTTTTAAACAATTCCAAAATTAACAGAAATTTTTATCAGAATTTGAGTTAACCTAACAAGTTAAGAGGAAAAAGGTTTTATCAAACCAAGCTTTTATAATGTTTTATTTAGTGGCAACAATACAGCTTAATTTTGCAACAATAAACAATAGATACATTTACTCTCGCCATAACGAAATGTCCAATTGTTACAACAATCAATTCGTAGTAATGAGTTAGTACCATTAGAACACGAACCTATGAACCGATTTGAAAATTTTTTTCTTTATCATAAATTGTCATCGATTCTGCATAAGTGTGTCAAATTGCAGCTCCCTAGCTTGTCGGAAAGTTGGTTTAATATTGATTACAAGATTTGACCTAAACAAACTAACACAGCAAAGTTAATAAAAGCTTTTAATAAACAAAATATAATTAATAATTACGATGGTTTGTGTATGGCGCCATTTGCCAAGTCAATCCTCTTCTGGTCACGTGAGTATGACGTTGAGAACTTGGTGTCACGGCTTTATTACAGGGGGTGTTGCTTCAAGCCGGCGCCAACAGTGCTTAAAAGAGCAACAACAATGCAAAACTGTTTCCGTAACGCTTTTTGGTGTCATTGTTTGCATCATGCTTTCTGTAGAATGATGTCCAGCCTTAAAAATTTTCAAGTTAAAAGATAAAATTTGTGCAGCGCTTAGTGTTTTGGTAAACAGTTGACCATTAACCGCGATAGTAATATACGTGTGACCAAGCAGTTTCATCAATAATTTAAACATCTGAGGTTTGGCGTGTAAAAAAACCCTCTTAAGATTATTCAATTATTACTCTTCAAAACAGGCAGTTTATTAAATAATCTCTTTTATTCATGAGATTTTATTTGCATATACTGCCGACGGCGTATTATCAATCGGAAGGGATTTTCATTTACAATATCTAGGATTTCATTGGCAAATGCAATGTCAATTTTGTTTCTCTATTAGCACAGATACTGATTGAATTTTTTGACGAACTTCAATTGATTAATAATCCAATAATGCTAATTATATATTATGGAATAACGAATGACGTCTGATTTTCCAGATATTTAGGACAGTTACAACCAATGATTTATGTATGGTATTTCAGTTATCAGTAACCAATAATTTTGTTTTTAAATTGTGAGCAAATAGATCTTTCAATTAAATGCTGTACGTGAATTTAATTTTCAATTCAAAACGTAAAAGATTTTCATTTAGAAATCCTTTTAAATAGTATTAAAGACTTTCATATTAATGCTTTCTGGAATGGACGCATTTTCTTTTTTGCATGTTATCTGGATCACATTTTATGCGTATTAAATATTTCAGACAATGAAAAGTGAATTTTGCTAAAATTAAAATACGGTATATCTGAACATTTACCTGCTTTAACACTCTTTTATTGGTAACGCCATTTTATTTACTCCACCCTAACAATTTTTCTTTCTAAAGCGTGAGGCGATTATCTCAATTTTTTTCTTCTGATTATACGTGTCTGGATGTTAATGACAGTACGGTATACCAAGTGTGTCCCAAAAGTCATGAAGAGTGATTATTAAAAATATATTTTTAAATATGAATATCACAATTGAACGTTATCACCTTTGAAGGAACATCCATGTGAAACAATACAACGGTGCCAATACTTCTTCTCGTAGCAGTGTTGGAAGTCTGTTTCAGTACGGTTGTTGAGAGCACTCGTCACGGCTTCGTGTTTTCAATGGTACCAAAACGAGTCCTCTTGAGGTGGGATTTCAGTTTGGGGAGAAGAAAGAAATCATAAGGCGCTAGGTCAGACGGTAGAGAGCGTTTGGAAGCGTTGCAATATATTTTGGAGGAGTGACGAGAGCGTTGTTGTGATGGAGGATCCACGAAAGGGCGATCTGGAGAGTAAACCCGTTTGCGGACCGGATTTGGTTTATTGGTTTATTAGGTTTATGGGCGCGTCAACAGTTAGGTCATTTTGCGCCTTTTCACATGACTAATATCTTTACAAAATCCAGAGAATTCAACACGAGTCTTATCTCTTACTCATTCCCACGACGGGATTCGAACCCGCGACCCGACGATTTGAGAACTGGAGAGCCTACGCCCCAACGCTCTCGACTACCGGACTAACTGAGGACCGAATTTTGCAAAAAAATATAGAACTGTATATTTCACCATGTGACGAGCAAGCAATTTACGGCTGCGATTCTTCAAACATCTGCATCCTTTAACGGTTTGGATTCAACTATAGTCGTTTTCTTTAAAATAAGCGGCTCAAGCTCGTGCGATCTCGCTCGTAATCATAGTAACGTTCGTCTTTTTAGAGGCTGTTGAAGCTATTGAATAACTGAAATAATGCACTACTATTAAATGCTTTCTGATTACGGGAAAAATAATCTAAATTTATTCAAACATTTAACACTTTAAATGCTATGCTGGCATAGAAAACGACACTATGGTCAGAACAATTACCCGAGATTGCCATTTTACTTATCAACCTGTGCAGCTGATCTTGGAGGCTTCTACAGAAAAGTCGTTGCTTTTGGGACATGCCTGATATGATTTGTTGATATGGAAATCAGGAATTTCAGAGAGGAGGAGGGTCAAGAGGGTTTAGCAGTTGAATATATTCACTAGACATCTCAATGGTACGTGACAATAGAATATGCTGTAAAGAATATGGTGGCTAAAGATGTAATATTTTGGGTTTGTCTCCTTTTTGTACAACAGTAAGAATTGATTGATTATGTACTGCACATATGTTTTCCTCACATAACATTGTTGCCGGTTCTATTCCCACTGCAGCAGCATCTCGTTAAAAGTTTTAGCGACCTGTTAATAAATTCCAAAAATTTGTATTTAGAACCTTCAAAATAATTCAGCAAAGTTAGAGCATTGACGCTAGGTCGAAGAAAAGAAACAGATTTGGGTTTTTAAAACAGTCGATTGTCATGTACTCTTCAAAATTGATCTCTCATATATAGTAGATCATCTTTTCTATTTTTTGATACATAACACACAGAAGCTATTAATAATAAAATGAATTCTTAAGCCATAATTTAAAAGAAAAAAATAAGTAAATGGGAGACGTTAAGACAATTCACAGAGTTTGTTTGAAGAAACATTCAACAACGAAAAGTCACAATCAGGAAAAAAAACGTCATTCTATGAAATTTAAAAATGAGCGAATTGTTTCCTTTGAAGTGTACTCTCATTAATGAAAATTTCATTTCTGTCCACTTTATCGCTTATTATGAAAAAAATTTAATTAAAATGGTTTAATTTATTGTTTTCAAATTCAAAAAGAAACTTTCCCTTTCATTGAAAATTTTTAGCTCTTCAAAATCAACATTTCATATATAGGAGAAAAAAAAATTCCACAGTAATAACATAACATCACCGACGACGTTCCAAAGTGTTTGGTTGATTGTTCTCTCTAAAACACTTCCCTTTTTTCACCCCTGCATAATTAATTAAGTATTCATAAAGTGCAGAGTAACGGTAAGTGTAAACAGTAGATAAAACTAGACTCCCTAATAATTTTTAAAAACCCCGGGATAAAAGTTGGTGGAGACGATGTGAAAGAACAGATGGCGGTGACGTAACGAAAGAGTTATATTCTTTCCTTATCTTCTCCTCTCGATTGACATCATAAAAGAGTTCTCATTACCCACCAGCAGATGAACAACATTAAGCTAGAGTCGGAACAACCTTCTGCCATCCTCCACCTTCGAGGAAAGGAAAAAAAAGGAAAGAAAGAGAGCTTTAAAGCAAGAGAGACGAAAAGATTAAAGCAAGAGCCAACAATACGGCCGCTTATCGGAAAATCATAAAAGCCAGGGAACCGGGGAAAATTCATTTACTGGGATATTCCGAAAACAAGATAAGGTTTTTAATGAAAGTTTTTTGCAAAGTTGTTAAGTTAAAAAAAAAAGTTTAAAAAATATTGCACCATCGTGGGTGATTTCCTGGTAGTATTTAGTAAATGAACCGATTTTTTTTTGTTTGTTCGTTAAAATAACAAATTAGCAATAGAATTTATGGTTTAGGAGGATTTGGAAATTTTCTCTTTCAAATTCAGCTTAGAAGAGATTCTAAAATGCGCTTCTTACATTAATCTACAATAATTTGTTAAAAATGCTGAAAAACTAATAATTTTCTTTTATCTATGACCAATGCCATCGTGTTATAGTTGAATAATACATTTAAAGATGTGAATAAATTTGATCATGATTTGACCTATTTAAATTGTCAAAAAACGCAAAGTTATCGTGAAAATTTTAGAAATATGCAATTTAAAGCTTGTTGTTAACCATTAAGTAATGAAAGAAATTTAATAATGATCACAATTAGCGTAGGAAAGGGGTACCACAGATCCACCAATATAGTCTCCAGCATTGTCCATGATATTTTTCCATCGTCTTAGTAGCTTCGCACTTCTGTCAGCAGCGCAAGGGATTCTTAAGTTTTGGGAATAAATCAAAGTCAGAGGTGCTATGATCGGAGAGTACGGTGGGTGTTGCAGCATTTCCCAGTTCTATCCTGCGAGCAGGTTACAGACATCAGCCAAATGACAGTGTGTCACGTGATGTCTCGGAAAGGCGACATTTTGCAAAAATTATTATGACAACGAGGCTCATCAGTAACCGAAAAGACGACGGGAAAGTTGCCACGTTTCAGGGAAAGTCGTCTCCCTTTTGTCCGTCTAGCCGTCTCCTCGGTTCGCAAATGGGAGGTGTCCGCTCGTTGATTATCGGAGCCAGTGGCGGATTTATACACAGGCGCGCGCCTGGGGTCTCATAAATCAAAGGGGCCTCAAAATTGGGTAAAATAGAATGCCGGAAACTGTGGATACACTAACACTATACAAATGAAATACTTTCCCACATACACTTTAATAAGGATATAATACGCATTGGCAAAGACAGCTTCTTCAGCCTCAAACTGTTTCAAGGGGGCCTGAAAAGGAGCTCAAAATTGAATTGCGCCTGGGGCCTCTCAAGTGCTAAATCCGCCACTGATCAGAGCCGAAAGAAGCTTCGCTTATGGCAGTCATTGGAAATACGGGACTAAAGAATGCGACTGTTGCAAACTAGCTATCGTTATGTTAGTTGTTTTAAAAGAATTAATAATAATACTCCTGCATTCCTTTATCAGTTTTGTTACTTGAAAGGGAGATGCCAACCCCTCTCTGATGTGCATCATGGATTAATTCTTCGATGTTAGAAAGAAACTTATGGTTGAAGTATTGTAAGCGTCTCGATTGTGGAGCTATTATTTAAATAATGTTAAAGATAGTTGTGGATTGAAAAATTACATATGGCTACTGTAGTGCATATTATAGCAAGGCTTTATTTCGATTGCATTGCAGCCTTTTTCTTATGAGCTGACTTCTCGTTATAACATATGTCTTCTATGTCCGCATATTCAGGTTTCTCAGCAGGGGTTGTCAACGGCGGAGGTGGATTTGTGGTGACGTCGATTGGGTTGGAAAGAAGATTGGAGTACTTCTGCGTTTCAAGATAGAAATTGTAAAGTGGCTCTTTGGAAGCTTGAAGCGAAAGCCAGATTCGACTACTCTGAAATTTATCTACCTATATTTCAGATCTCAATTCTATTTCAATTAGTTTCTTATTATTGAATAACCCGAAGTGGAACTTTTACATTCTATTTATAAGTTCTTTTACTGTAATAATTTATTTTTCTCATTAAAAATGTACAGTTATACTTCTGTCAAAGTGTGGCTACTAGTTTCCACTGAGCACTACAAAAATAACGTGACACCGCGGACATTGTCATGGAGGATAATGGGTGGAGTGGTGAGAAAGTGACGTCGTTTCATCCGCGGGGCTTCACGAAGGTTGTGTTGCAAGAAACGTGAATAGTATGCGGCATTTACAGTTTATCTTTTGGATACTTCGTGAGTAGGCATCACACTATTGCTATCGTATGCAACAATAAGCACGGCTTTAATGTTTGTGGGGTTTACACGCACTTTCTTTGGACTGCAGAGTTGCAATGACGCCACTCGTTGGATTGACGTTTCAGTTTAACTTCGTACGATCGGGCCCATATTCATAGGCAAGTTACACTCTCCCCTCAAGGGTCGAAAATGGAACTGTCGTGCCCATATTGTTTTCTTTTCTTTTTTCTTTTTTTTGCAAAGTTGTTAAAAATCCAAATTAAACCAAAAGAACTGTGCGTTTATTTTGTTCGATCAAATCTTTCAGGGAACGCGGTGTTTTGTCTAAAACTTTCTTAGGAATGCAAGCCGAAAATGGTTGATAAACGCTGCCTATTCTTTTAGCATACTTCTTCCGAAAGTGAAAGTACCCCCTACCCCTAGAGGAATTTCTGGCTTCGCCACTGATCCAAAGCAATGATTTTTCGTAGGAATTGGTCCCCGTTCCAGATGGTTTCTAGCAGTCTCGTAACGCTGCCAACTTTCAATTTCCACAAGCACGTGAGAAACCCAACGCGCCGAAAGTTTTCACGCTTGTAGCCGCTTTTTAAGGATGGTCGTAAGACAGATCAATTTTACAAGCGATCGGAGCAGTCCACCGCCGATCAATGGCCAACAAGTCAGAAACGGTCGTCGATCTGAAACAGCTGGTCTGCCAGACCAAGGCTCTTTGCTCAGATACAAATCCCTGGTAGCACTCCATTGCAGAACTCCCTGGCTTGCAGTTTCAGTTTTAAGCCAGTAATGCTCCTCCAATCTGGAAAACGTATTTCTCTACCGACTTTCTGTTCTGAACACAATGCGTAACATTAGTGCGCACGTATAGCGCTTGGAAAGGCAATGCTCATTACATCGTGGAGACGAGAAGGCATGACCTTACATGTGACAAAACAGTTAGGATCGCACATATCATCATTCTCCTTCAGTACTATTGTGATCACTATTAAGTTACCATTCTGCGTATACATTTATGTAAAGAAGTGAAAATCTGAATACAGGTTCATCTAGGCAAGATATATTCTATATAACTGTGAAGTTTGGGCGAAATGGTCCCAGTGGGTCGGAGTTGGGGGATAGCGGTAAAACGGCAACATTTGGAATGTGGTATGTCATTCGATCAGAAGTGATGGGAAACAAAAGAAGACAGAGTTCTCTTCCATTTTATAAATACTAAATTCGAGAAAATCAATTTTTTCATAAACAAAAATATGAGTTAAAGAGTGCGCATTAAAGGGTAAAAACTAGATGAGATCAGGGCTTCCGCTGCTTTCCTATACCCTCCTCAGGGTGATTAATTTCATGTTATCAATCATCAGCAGTTATTTTACGTTGCTTTTAATCTACAAGGGTCGTTCAAAGTTGACCTAGACTTTCGCACATATAAAATCGAGAAATAACTCTAACATATTTAACTTTTCAGGAAACTTTACGTAATCCTTTCTAACTATATCCGGCGATCGGGATGATGTTAATTGACAGCAGCTACAGCAAACATTGTAGTAAGCATTGTCTCTGTAGCTTTGAGACAGCGGCATATAATCAAATTTTTGTGAAGGAGAAAGATAAACCTGCTGACACTTTGAAAAGATTTCAACCACAGAATGAGAAAGAAACGACGTCACGAACAAGAATGTACGATTGTTGTAATCGGCTTGGCAAAGGGCGAAAGGTGGTGAAAAATCCAATGCATGGACACGTTTGTCCGACTGCAGTCACACAAGTGAACATCGCACGCGTTGAGCAAGCCATTCTTGATAAAGGTATCACAATTAACACCTATTATTACTGCAAATTGCTTCAGGGTGCCTTACGCAATGCCATTCACGAGAAAAGACCCTGAATGTTGTCCGCAAATGTCATTCTTCTCCGTGACAATACCAGGCCTCACATACAACAGCAATTTCTGCCAAAATGGGGTGGAAAGTGTTGTCCCATACCCCTTACAGCCGGTCTAGATTTGGCTCTAAGTGATTCTTATTTGTTTGGGCCGCTCAAAAATATCTTTAGTTCCAAGTAGATGAACCGCTGTCCCACAGCTGCAGAGACACTGCTTAGTGCTATGTTTGCTGCAAGTGCTGCGCATGTGTCAGATACGTCATTCCGATCGCGGAATACTCAGAAAGGATTATGTAAAGTTCCCTGAAAAATGTGATATGCTAGAGTTATTTCTCAATTTTATATGCGCCAAAATCTAGGTCAACCTTGAACGACCCATTTAATGACAAATATACTTATTCATATTCATAACTGATTCTCAAGTATTCACTTTGTCAGCTTTCAACTGTTACTCGAAACCCGGTCTTTGCCAACATTATACAATAGGACGATACTGTCATTTAAGTAACGTAAATAAGAAAAATAGGATTTTCCAATTGTGTACGAGTGAATATTTGTATGATGGTCTACAAATAAACGTTTACTATTGAAGTTAATGCAATCTAATAAAATTTATATGATGAAAGTTTGATTTTATACTAACAAGGTTTGAGTAAGGTAGGCATGTATTTAGATATCTGATGAAAAACTGACGAATCAGAAGTGAGGAACATTGTGATCCGTATATGTCGTAATTTCAACAGAATTTTGGAAACTGATGGATATCCAACTAAGGAAAACTGAATCGGTGCACTGTAGTTAATATGAAAAATTAAAAATATTAAATACTAACTGGATATTATGATTTTATCCAAACGGTGACAAACGCTACCGTCTTTAAGTCATTTTCCTTTAGTGCTATGCAGTGAAGTTAGCTTCTATGCTTTCAGGCGGAGCTTTCGCGCAAATCAAAAAGCTTGTGCGTGGTCGCCACGCACCCTACAAGTGAATCTTAAGAGTGATGTAAAGAAAATTGAGTTATCAATGAAAGAGTGTCACAATCATGTTGTAGTCAATGTTCTGATATATCTTGATTAATTCTTTTAGTAGAATTAAACATTTCAATTTAACACAAAGATTTCACACAGACAATTCTTCAATGAGTAAACCTTACAAAATTAGCTGCCCTTATCTTCTCTTCATAAACATCTTTTTGTATCATCTGATTCAAATACGAGTCGCATATTACTGAATGTAACAAAACCATGAAGATAATGAATCTGGCCGTGTCTATGATTGAGAATTGTAGCTTGAATTTATCTGCGCGATACTATGCGGGAGCCAAACGTTACACACAGAGGACACCAAAACAAGCAGTTTTCACCATAGAATGAGGGGTCGGAACCCTACCATTGTCCGGCTATGAAGAAGAGAAGTGATCACACTGGTAAATTAAGATATTGAATGCACCTGACAAAAAGATGTGCTTGCATTAAAATCCCTGTTAAAAGGGATATTCATACAACATTAATTTCAATCATTAGCAAGAGTTGCAATCTACTGATGTGTATCTCTCTATGATCAAGTTTATAGTGAAACTCCATTTATCGCTGGTCACTGGATCTTACTCTCGTTGACTTCTTCTTGTGGGATCAAATGAAGGCACTGGTCTACAGCACACTTGTCACTGTCATTGAAGAGCTGGTTGTCTGCATTGCAGTCGCCAGTGAAGAAGTCCGTGAAATGCCAGGACTCTTTGGCAACATAGGGGGGGTCAATATCGCGACGATGCACTGCATGTATCGAAATGGTTGGTGGACACTTTGAGCAGCTTTTGTAAGCGTTGTTTTCACGTGTCAATAAACTAATTGATATTACTTTGTGTTTTTTCAACTGCACGTTACATCACTTCTCTCCCCATAGCCGGACAAATGGTAGGGTTTCGACCCCCCATGCTGTGGTAAAAACTGTTTGTTTTGGTGTCCTCAACTGTGTGTAATGTTTGGTTACTACCTTTAGAAATACCCTGTATACTAAGTTTCAATAACTTGAAAAACCAGTACATGCATATTGTAAGTACATTTGATGTAATCCTGTTTCAAATTCTTGTTTGCGTTACTTTTTTATATATATCGGAGAATCTCCCAACCTTTTCACACGTTTTCTACTATTTTGAAGACGTAAGTCCCACATTGCATTGATAGGATAGACCATATTATTCGTTTAATTTATGAAATTAAAAATTAAAATAATTTTAAACAAATTTTTATTAAATTACGATATCTTTGTCACAAAGTATTGTGACAGCGATAGGTTCCAGTATTCTTAGCTCTACTAACAAGCTAAGAGATAATGCTGGAGTTCAGACATTGCCCAAGAGTGATAACAGATGGCGCTCTCAAGGAGAAAGAGGCGTCTGTTTACAAATATAGTCCCAGCAACAGGAAGAGCGCGGAGGAGCGTCGTAGACGGCTGCGCGAAAGAGAGAGCAATGAGCGGGAGATTTGGAAAAGGGACTTGGCTTACGAGAATCTGGGTGAAAGGTCGCCTGTTTCTTCGCGGAGAAAAGAGAACTCTAATGAACTCCGTTTGAAGAGAAGTGCGAGGGAACGTTCGAACAGAGTAGGAACAGCGAAATATTGTAGCAGCAAAAAAACTAACTCCGCGTGCGAACTCAGACAATGTGCCGTCTATCCACAGCAACGTTAGTGCTCCTACTGCTAATGATATTTCTAAATTAGTTTGTTCTCCAGATATGAACTGCGAGTGGAATTCTTCAGAGAAAGCAGCCTGTGCGTCGTTAGCTACATTCTGCGAGTCCACCGAGCTTCCTGTTTCCCTTTCATCAGAGATTGACGAAAAAGGGTTAGAAGAAACGCCCGCCATTATTTGTGAAAGTACGACCGACATTTTGGAGGAGAACGAGTGCGCTCCGACCGAGCAGAAGGCATCATTCCCTGAAGATACGCCCACGTACTTTGGACCTGGATACGACTTCCAGAGGGTGTCAGCGGATTGCAGTTTTGCGTTAGTGGGTGTCTTCTACTTGTGCATCAGCGATTGTGCACCGTTCCTGTCCCGAGAAGAACTCTCAAATTTTTCTGCAAGCGATATCATCGCTAGAGTCTTTCCTTGGTCCTTCAGAGCCTATATAAGGGAGAGTCTCGGCACCTTCACCCTAATCGCGAGGTAAGCCACCTTTCCAGTATTCTTTTAAGAAGTTATTATCGCGTCCTTTTCATCTAATGCCCATAATTATGAGTCTTACCGCTCGGCGCTCTCTAAGCCGTAATTGTTTGCTATTGTTAGTTCTATCAGCTTATTAGTGGAATTAGAGGGGCGTAGTTTTTCACCTAGTTTAAGATTCAGCCAAATCCAATTGCTCCTTTCATTAGAAGGATTCATTATAACGTATTTGGCTTAATTCTGTAATTAGTGAGCTTAAGTATTCCATTGGGGCTTAATGTTTAATATAGTAGCTCGTTAATGTTATTTGGTAATTATACAAACTCAGGGAGGCGCGGTCTTTACTAGTAAATTCTATCCAGCTTCCCTTGCCTTAAGGAACAAGATGTTCAACGCCCTGTGTAACCGCTTTCTGTAATGCGGCCAGCAAATAGAGGCATCTTATCCGTATAGGACTTTAAGACACTATTTGGTGCAATCCATTGATTCAATTATATTGTGGCATTGTTCACAGGACTGTTAATGAAAAAAAAAATTCAAGTAAATCAAAATTATTAAATTAATAAGGCCATTCCAATTTAATGTTAGAGAGGGGTTCAATGTTCTGTTTCTTATTTAAAGAACCTCTGGGCCGATTTTACTGTTTATTGTAATCCTATAGAGGATAATTCATCTAGTCGTAGTTTAGGGTTTTCCCCGTGTTAGGGGAATCTCTTTGTAACCATTTCTTTTGGATTTGCAAGTTTAACTAAACTAAAATGCCAGTAGGCGGTACCATTAATATTTGTTTAATTGTGTAAGACGTTTAATGGTTATTAAAATATCAAAAAAAAATTATATGCTCCTTGTACATGATTTCTAATCACTCACACTTTCCACTGCGCGTGTACGTGACAATCTTTATGTAATGAAACATAATACTTCCACGGCATACTATGTGGGCCGCACAGAATTTCTTACATGAAAAATACGAAGGCTGTTACGAAATTTCGTGGACTGGCAACACTCCACCGATTCTGTGATTGTCGCTCGTGTAGAAACCTGTGGGAGGTTTGTGTATGTGACTAAAGCCAACTTTTTGCTCGCTATAAAAGTTGAACTGTACTATGTACATAATTAATAACCAGAAATATGATCCTATTGAATCTTGTGTCAATTTATGAAAAAGCTTATGAAAAACCATCCATAGGGTTTAATTCGGGGCTCTGTGAAGGCTAATCCAGTTTTGAACACCCATGTCGTCAAACAATGGCCGCACGAGCTTCGACATGTGGTTAGAACGGTTCTCCTGTTGGAGTAGTAACAGACCTTCCCCAAATTGTTGCAGCGTTGGGAGTGTTGGGAGCGTTGACCAGAATGTCAAGAAACATTGCAGATTTCATTTTTCAGCCACAGTAATTAAGGAATCCAGGCTGAACCATACCGTTATGCCTCCGCTACCGACCTTGACCGTAGGCACAATGCAGCCGGAAATGAAGAGTTAGCCAGGATCCGCCAAACCCAGACACTTCCATCGGACTCCCAGATCGTGAAGTAAGAATTCACTTCAAAGCACGTGTTTCTACCGTTCCACAGTATATTATCTTCTTTTTGAGACCATTTTAAATGTTTAAGTAAAATAATATTGCTTAAGTTTCAATTGTGTAAAATAATCTCATAATGTCAAATTTAAACATTGGTAGTTTCTACAGTATAACTCGAGGTCCTGACGTGATAGAAAAATTTGGAGTTCAGATTTGGAATCAGTGTCACGTGTCAAACGTGGGACTGTATAATGTGACAGCAGATTGAAAGGGAGGACGGGTTGTTAGATTGAATTAATAGACTTTAATCTCCAGAATAACTTAAATACACAGTATAATAATTTAAAGCTGTTAATAGCAAACGTTAATATGAATCTTTAACTTAAATAAAGAACTGATTTTGTCACAATACTTAGAATTCCGATAGAGTATATGAATGTCACAATAGTTATAATTTAAATTAATCAAATAATTGATTTCTTGGACTCTTAGATTGCTGCTTCTTCGTTGTGGACTCTTCGTACACTTTAGCTCAAGTCCTATGCCCACCACGAGGAGGGTGGGGGCTCCATCCTGATAGGGATAGAGAAACGCCAAATTAGAGTTCTTTAATGGGACAGCAAAAACAATCGTTAACACGTAGCAACGCTAACGATATTTCGAATTTTCTCGCGGTTTAAAAGACGTGAAGAGTACTTATAGTTTGTTGGAGTTGTGACGTGCTTCGGACTCAGGTCCTAATTGATATATGTTGGTTTTCGGCGTAGCCAACCAATTCCTGACAACAGGCGATTCTCTCTCAGACTGCCACAATGACACTTTTTGCAAAGCTGTTGCTAACGTCGACATGTCACAAGTAAAGAATCAGGCATTAATATCACATCTTATATACAGGGTGTTTCTAAATGGAAGGACAGTAAGTACCTAGCGTGATCCTTTGCATGATTAAAAACTTAAAGTTCCTTATGCAAAATGTTCAAAACTCAAATGTTAATGGTCTAAACATCACGGGAAGTTTGCTGAAAACCTGGCGAAGACGTCATTTAATCTCAACAACTGCCGCCGATTTGAACTTAAAATGAACTGCTGGTGCGGAACGTTCGTAACGACGCAATTTAAATTTTGAGTTTTCGACATTTTCGATAAGGAACTTTTTGCTTCTATTGATGTATGGAATCACACTATGTACTTATTGTCCTTCCATTTAGAAACATCCTGTATGTTGCTAGACCACACACACACACACACACACACACACACATACTTACATTTTAACTCAATGTAGCAGGGCTTCACACACAGAATTAATTAAATAAGTCAGTAGCACTCATTTAACGATTTAAGAAAAATGTTGGTAAAAACCTCTTCCTTCTCTTTCGCCTTCTCCTCTTCGGATATCCTCTGTCTCGCCTTTCAATGCTCGTTCGGATTTTACTTTCTCAGGCCTTCGTTTTCTACACAAGTCTCGAAAGTCCTGTCTTCTTTGCCCCGCATAATTTTCTTTTCCCTTCAGACCGTTCCACTTCTTTTTCCGAAAATTCTTTTCTCTGTGAAATACCTTATTTTCGGTTTCTCGACTTCGGATATTCTTTTCTCCTACCAGGCTCGTAATCTCCTTCTTCCATTCGTGACCTTTTCCTCTTTCGGACCGCCATTCTCTTGCGACCGACTTCTTTCCGAATTCAAAACCTTCTCTTTGAATTCGCCCGCGTGCAACATAAAAAGCTTGCGGGCAAAGCCGAGGAGATAGTCCAAAACTCAGGAGCGGAGTGGGTATAGTTTTTCCTATGCAGTGTTGCCAGACTTTAGGGGGCGATTCCGTTGTTTTTCGTCTCGCATAACATGACGCACATTCCGAAAAAGCATAAAATCACTGAACCTGTATTTAAACCGGAGTGGGAGAATCTGTTGTTTTTTTTTCATTGACATCGAGAAAATTGTCACATTAAAAAGAAGAAAATAAAATGAATAAACTGCCTCGTT
>JAHWFO010104687.1:2307676-2329137 GCA_023313115.1 Rhysida immarginata
ACCCGCGTGCACGGGCGCTGCCCGCGGACAGAAATCTTGGACAGCCCTGCTCTACGAGATGGTGCCTTCTTTGCAAAGCGCTTCTGCTTTGCACTTTGTCTGATTTCTTTTCTATTTTCTTTCTTCTGTTCATCGCGATCCCTCCGTGATCGCTCTTCGTTTTTTACTTTCTGACAATCAGCACACTCATGTTAGTCTGGATCACCTTATTTTCCCCAGTAGCAAAAATGTTATTGACCAGTGTGGTCCATTTATTTAACTCAAGGGCGGGCCATCAGTTTGAAATTATTGTAATCAATGTAAAAGATGCACATAAAGATTAGTACCAAGCAGTTTAGTTAGGCTATCAAGCGTGAGCTCTTCTGTTGCATCTAATAGAGCTTTGCCTCTGTTTCCTAAAGAAGCAGAAAACTAACCCGCCAATGGATTATGAAATTCTATTGCATTTTATTATTTATCTCAAAATTCAATGCTCTTTTTCGGTATTTGGATAATTTCATTAGGAAGATGTTCTCAAATAGCCAGTTTGGGTTTCAGGACGTTGCCTTTCTCTTTTTCTCCACAGACTAGGAATTTTTAACGCCATGGAATCACAGTCTCATAGCCCGTTGGCAGAAATTTAATCAAACTACTTTGGATATGAGGGCTTCTTAGAGGTATTCTTCTTTTTGCGTACATTTCATTTGCACCAAGCCCATTTTGGAAGAGGACACTGTCAACTGAAATTAAAGCAGGCTCAAAAAAAATAATTTTATTTAAAAACTTAAATAAAAATAAAAATGAATTAACTTCCTTTTGATTAAACAGTAGTTTAAAATTGTCTTTCTCGGTTTTGAATAAAGTTGTTTGAAATTTCAGTAAATAAAATGAAAATTAAAATGAAATTAAGTACTGCTTGCTTTATATTATTTAGGAAGATCAATTTTCATCGCTGGTTATAATGTTATGCAGAATTCATTAAAGAAAAATCTCAGTGCCTAGTTCGTAGTTTTTGAAATCAAATAAATGCTTTCAGGACCCAATTCTGGTCTATCTTCAGATTTAAATTTGGAATTACTTTTTTTGTGTTTGAAGTAATTACATTCAATTGAATTGGCATTATGATGACTTGGCAAGAAGCGTTATGAAGAATTCAATGAAACGAAATCTATATTATAATTTTGCTTGTGTTTCGTCCGTTCGTCCTCACGTTACGCTTGGATATAAGTTTGTAAGGCCAAAAAACAGAAAACCTTAATAACTAACAGAGATTAAGGGTCTCTGGGCGATACAAGCTGCGCCAAAGTCTGTAAAAAGATTACCCATATCGATGCTTCCGAAGAAACAGAGACCATCAATAAGGATGATGGTCTCTGTGAAGGAACAAGTACAGACAGCGATAATGGTCTCTGTGAAGGAACAAGTACAGACAGCGATAATGGTCTCTGTTTCACTCAAGCCTACTGGCAACCGCTCGTTGCAGCCTATGGTTGAAGTGCCAGGATTTAAGAAAATTAGAGCATTTTAAAATTTTTTTCCTTAAGTATCCCTATCTATTGAGCGCGATAAAGTGAACTCTTCCATTTCACCTTACAGTGAATTACTCTTCCATTTATAATTATTTTCCCAATTTATGAATTCAACGTTTAAAATAATAAATGTTTACAAAAATATATATCAAACTTTTGTAAGAGTCTACAAAATATAATCCATAATGAACACAATTTATATGTTTTGCTTATTGTTAACACATCTTTTTCCAGTAGGTCCTCTCTTTCTGATGCCAGTAATCATTTTTCACATCTGAAGAATACATGGAATATTTTCAGAAAAAAAACATAAATAGATAACAAAATCTGCATTATTAAATTAGTTTTAAAAATAACACTGGCTAAAAAAATAAAGAATGAAATGATCCGTCAGCAAAAATACCTGCTATTAAAATGGCTTAATGGCTATTTATGGATAAAATATTCTTTAAAATACTAGGCATGCTACTGAAATTATAATAATAAATTTTATGATTTAAGAACTAGAGTATAATAAAAAATACTGGGTTACTTGTTTAAAATTTCTTTAAAAATTAATGATGCAATAGTTTAAAAATAATTCTATGCCAAGAAAAGAGGGTACTGTTTTTTAGAGAAAATTCTGAATTTCATAAGAGCCTGCTAGTATATTGAGCATTTTTTGCGGAATAATAGTACGCCATTTTAGTGGAAACTTCATAAATATGTACAAGTTTTAGATGTAGTCAAACAGAAAAGAATGAAGCACAAGATGCAGTTTTCAAAAATTAAAGTTTATTAAAGAAAGCTTTAAAACTTCAGGTCTTAAATTACCTGATAAATCAATAGAAAACGCTTTCTCGTTGCAAGTGGTATTTTTGAACGGAACATTTACAGTTTGACATAAGAATTAAAAAAAAAATATAACAACATAAAACTCACCTTCGTGCGTCAGGTGGAAATCTGAAGAATTTAAAATTTTTTTCCTTCACCTTGACGGTTTTACAAAATTTTGCAGCACAAAATTTTCCTGACATTTTAAATTTAAAAGATGTCTCTGATAAATACGTCTCTGAATATTGGAGATCAAAGAGAGAGAGCGAAGAGAGCAAACAAGCAAACTTCAGGCAGTAACTGCCATAGTCAAACCAAATTGCGCAAACATGACTTCACCAACACGAAGTAAACAAACAACCAAGCAACTCCCATTTGCTGTTCGAAACTGAAACTACAGTGGCTCCATCTGACGAACTGAGCAAACTTGATGAGCCCGTTGCATGCTGGGAGCCGTGAAACGCGTTACAGGAAGTAGAAGCTATTGCCAACACCAGGGACGTTTGTAAAAGGAGACCTGGCAATAGCTCAAAAACGTGTAATAGACTCTATTACTTTATCCGTGCTTTCGGATCCGAAGTTGTACTAACATTGACTCAGAGGGCGCTGCGTTAGTTTCGGTTTGAATGTTTTGGTTTCGCTTTATCAAGTCATGTGTGTTGCAACCGTCGAATCGACGGCGTCGATGAAATCAGACGTAACTGTATTTCTTAACTCTCTCTGGATTTAAGTGTACTTTGCTATGCCGTGCAAATCTCCCCGACGATTTCGGCATAATTCACCGTCACACGACATTCAATCCACGAAAAGGAATGCTAGTAAATGGATATGACAGATACAAGCATTGAGGTAAACTTTCGTATCGCCGATAGTTGTTTCTGTCAATTCCATTTTCGAGCAGAGTAATTCCTTTCGTGTATTGAATGTCTTCCCGCGTTCGATATGTGACGCTAAATTATGCCGAAATTGCTGGGGAGGAAAAAAAATGTCTTTTTTTAATATTATTGTGTATCAGGGATAAGGAAGGAAAGGAAATAAGTGAAGGGGGAACGTTTGGGTTTAGTAGTATGACATCATATAATAACAACCCGTTAATGCACGTTGACGTACGAATTGTCTTTGTAGATGTATAAACATTGAACCAGATGGTGTGACGATCGAAGATTGAATGGGAAACTGAAGGTTTGAATTGTAAACTGAATTCTACATGAATTTCCTATTACATACGTTTGAATGGGAAAATGAGGAAATGCCAAGTGTCCTTACTTTAACGGTCTCTGGCCAACACAGAGTAAAGAAATAAGTCTCTCTGGTATTTCTTTACTCTGTGATTGCCAAGTCTCTTTTTGCAAATGTCTCTGCACAGAACGGTTCAACAATTGATACACTCTCCATTTAACCTTTCGGTTCTTTAGTTTTATTCGTTTAAATTCTTTATATACGTTAGCTTTGTTAATTGGGAACTATTTCATTTTTCGTATTATTATAGTGTTCTCTAAGGTGTTTTTTTAATAAATATTTGTTCTCCGTATCTGTGGCTGTTGTCTCGCTGCTATAACATGAAACTGTGCGCTTTTTATCCGCCATGCAGTAAAATCATTTGGACTTATATAAGATTTATATTTTTAATAAATTTTTAAATCATTTTCTATTTTATTCTACAATCTCATCATGGTTCATTTTATTCCGTGGAATTTCCACGAGGGTTTCGAGAGTTTATAATAAATTTGTTAGAATCACAACTCAAACGTCACCAAATGTTGTCAATGGTTTACCAAATCGTTGATAAGTCCATTTATTACTTTTGGTTATAAACTTTAGCAAGATTCAGATGTTAATCCCAATTTTCCTGTAAAAATATAAATTTAACTGAACACTCCCTTAATATGAACTCGAAAAAATTTTCACTCGTTTTCAGTGGGGAATTTTGAACCATTCTCTGCGGTCACCCGCTTACATCGGACTAATATTAGCAAGTATTGCTTTTGATGTTCATATTTCTGTTTATCCAGTTATTGCATTAGATACTTTTACATTAATATAGGAGAAATTTGAAAAGGGGGAGACCTTTGTGGCATTATCTACATTGTTATTAATATGATAATGCTATTCATTAGTACTCAAATATGATTTCCAAAATAAACCACAAAGTTTTCAACGGCTTTCTCCTTATAACGCTTCAAGGATTAGTTTAACCTTTGGAGAAAATCTAAATATAGCATTGCTCATAATTAATTTAGGGAAAGAAATCTGATTTATACAAAGAATTATACTATGAATGTTGTTAATAATTTTAATTATCTGTATTTTATTTCATTATATTTGCTGCTGAATGAACAAGAAGTGTAGTTTAGAATTGTTTTGGTGAGGTACAGGGTGGTTATAATTTAAGATATATATTCAGACCCCTCTAGAGCCCGTTCTGCTGATCGAATTTTGATGAAACTTAGAATATACGTTATATAAACCATGAGGATGAGATTTTTGCAATAAAATAAGTTCAAATTTCGACCACTAGGTGAAAAAGTGTCGCCAAAAGAACAAGAAACACAAATTGGAAACAAAAAACAATTATTTGCTCAGAGCATTTGTTCAATGTAGGGGAGAGTGGGGCAAAGTGGATATAGGGGGCAAAGCGGATCAGCCGCATATTTCCCTTTTTCCAGATAGATAGCACGACGTGCACCTTTCTGTGTGTTGCCTAGTCAGTGCACACAGAGTACAAGTCATCGTGGGACGTGTTAAGACCGAACGAAGTAAATTATGTAAGGTAATGTGTTTTCATACGGTTTTCGTAAAATGTATAATGTTTCATCATTTATCTGCAGTTCAGTAATGACTCGTTTAATCAAAATTTCTTCTAGATATGTGTGTTAGTGATTTATCGATAATATAATTCGACTCAGTTTTCGCCCGTTAGACTTAATGTGTTTTTCGTGAAATATTTTTGTTTATAAAGTGAGAGGATGGGGCAAAGTGGATCAGGTAAGATGTGAGACCATTGCCTACCAAGACTGTTGGAGAAGTGTGTAAACGAAGTGTCAGGAGGAAACGTTCCGAAATACTGACAAACTCGCCAGAAACGGGAAAAATCATCCAATTCTGCAGCTAGAAACTCGAGAGGCAAAGAAATTCGAAGAAATATGTGAAGAAACTTGAACTTTCAAAAGCTCCAGCGTCATTGACATCCTATGAAGGACAACTTGATTTTGTCTGCGATCACTCTACCTCTTAGACTATTTTGTGTGTATGATCCACTTTACCTCTTAGCACATATTTGTAAAAAGATTAATAATAAAAAAAAAATGCTGGAGTATATAACTGTGATTGCTTCAGATTATTGTTCCCATTGCTTTGAGGTATTGGATGAGGTATTGGAAAAATAATTCAATTTGCGTAGGTTAAATCTTAACCTGGAATTAAGTGATTCACTTTGCCCCAGTCTCCCCTATATTCCGTTTGTCTCCATCACATGTTCAAATCGCGTTATAGCGTGTTCAACAGTGGCACGAAGGGTTTCTTGAGGAATTGCAGTAATATGGCGTGTTATGCTTGCTTTAAATTCAGGCAGGATCCTTACACGATCTTTTAGGAATCCCTACAATCAGAAGTCACAGGGATTCAAGTCCGGAGAAGGAAAAGGGCAGGCAGTCGGAAAATTCTCAAAAGCGGGCACGAAGCAGTTCCTCCACTTGTCGGGGTAATATGGGGTGTTGCACCATCTTGCATGAAGACAGTAGTCTCTAAATATTTCCGTTCTTGTAAAGCAGGAATGACTTGCTGCTGCAGAAGTTCGCAATAACGGGCACCCGTGATGGAACACCTTTTAGGGCCTTAAGGAGTGTTCTCCTCAAAGAAAAAAGGGCCAAGAATGAAATCAGAAGTAAAACACACAAGACAGTAAAGAAATCAGAATGCAGAGGCTGTTCATGCACAACATTGACTTGCAGTACCCCAGATGCAACAATTCTGAGTATTCACTGCTCCATCTAGGAAAAATGCGCCTCGTCACAAAATGTTCCAAGGCCATGAAATGTCAACGGCTATTCTAGCCAACTATCGGCAAGCAAATCAGTGCATTGATCCGGGTTTTGAGGGAGCGTTTTTGCACCATATGGATCTTGTATGGATACCACTTTAAAATTCATCACAGAACCTTTCGTACCGTAGACCAAGAGCGAGGTAACTCACGTGACACGGCTCGAACGCTTGTTGAAGAATATTAGGAACCGGATGCTTTTTCAACCACAGCAACAGCGACATCTTCCACATTTTCATTTGAAATCAGTTTAGTCCTCTTCCTCTGAGCGCATCCAACTCCCCAGTCTCTTCAATATTAGTAATCATCTTTTTCAAACCGTTACTTGTCATAGGCCCTTTTTGCAAGTCTTTCGAGCGTCGATTTTGCAGTGCAGCAGAATCGTTACTGGAGTTATGATAAAACAATTTGACCAGTGAAGCTCGATCTTTCTTCTGTAAAAGAATTTTAAAGGTGAAGAATGATTTGCCAGCTGATTAATAGCATTTTTAAGCGTTTTAAAGCGTTCGTAATTGGTTTAGTGCCCTTTCTTGCATGATAAGTACCACCTACTGGTCTGAATTTGAAATAACTTTTTATTGCAAAAATCTCTTCCCCATGGTCTATGTAACGTATATTCCATGTTTCATCAAAATCCGATCACGAGAACAGGCTCTAGAGGGATCTGAATAGTGTAACTTTAATTATAATCACCACCTACAAATCACATCGGCCTCGGTGGCTCAGGGGTTGCGTGGCTCTGATGCCCGAGGCGCGGGTTCGACCCCGGCTGAGGACGACGAGGATTTTTTCAGGGGGAAAAATCCTTCGGAAGGGAAGTAAAGCCGTTGGTCCCGTGTAGTCGTTTGCCGGCTGCACGTTAAAGAACACTTGCGAGGTAAAATTTGCGGCCCCTATAACGCCGTCGTGAAATGACCATGGCAGTTGAAAAGGACGTTAATACCAACCAAACCAAACCAAACCTACTAATCACTACTGGCTGACTGGTTCTTTTTGAGAACTTCATTGAGGCTAAATTACTTTTAATTTCCAATCCATTTCAATGATGCAGATTTTTTTATAAATTTCCACATATTTATATTTTCACATATAGTCCAAAAACTCATTTAAATAAAAATTTTCTTGGATTTTTTGATGCATTAGTGAGCATTCATTATTATGTAGAACAAGAGATATTAATAAATCGAACCAACAACGATGATGGTATGAGATAACAAAGTCTACTAATCTCAACCTTAGATATTTTATAAAATACTAAACAGTTGAGTATTTCGTATAGTTTGTTTTGCAATAAAATTTGAAAAACAAATCTAGATTAGCTAAGTTGATTTATTGATTAATTTAGCCAATCGAGCATTTGAAAAATGAGGACCATCAACAACAGAGGAGATGAAGGTTTTCTTAAGTAACCATCAAAGATTAGGAACGGCTAGGTTAGCAAGATATTCATTATTCAAATATGAATTTAAAAAAAGGTATGTTACGCATAATTTTGTAGAAAAATTCTTTATGACGAAACTTATGTTTGGGTTAGGGTATCTAAATTCTGTAGATTTAAAACTGTCCAAATAGAGGCATATGACATTTATAGGAAAAACGATCAGATTCACTAATGCACGTAGTAACATGTAAGGTTCTCTCCTTGCCAGTATTAATTAAATGTCACAAATAAAAGAAAAACGCCGCTGTAATATAATAAACATGTCAATCTAGCAATAGCTGCGTTCTTGTTTATGCAAAAAAAAAAAAAAATCCCCTTCCCCAGAATTAAACTTGTTTTTATCATCATGTTCCATTTAATGTTAAATTTGTATAGTCTCGCGAGAAGCCATAAAATGATTTTGTAATTAATTGCTTTATTAAAACAGCTAAACCGAAAATATAGAAAACATAAAAATTGATGATCAGGAAATTTGGGGTAAATCGAAAAACTTTTTCCCCACAATAAAGAGCGTAAGTTGTTTTTCTGTTCAGTTGACGTCTCGAACCGCAGATTGGTTGATGGCGAGCGTTCATGATTGCCGAGCCTCGGGGCAATATTGGCAAAGAGTGGCGCCTCTCTCTTCACCTTACCTAATTCTGTCGATGTTTCTTCATGAAATACGTGCACACGACAGGAGATTGAATTTCAGTCGTAAACTTTGTGACTATACTACAGTGAAAATTGAACGGACTCGACGGGATTAGTGGTTGGCGGCGATTGCTTCTGTTGGCAGAGTTGGCAGCTTCCAAAAGCTAACAGAAGGAGGCGAAGGAAGAATTTAAAGAAAAACAAGCTCGTGTAGTGGCTTGATACAGTTCATTAAAGAGAACCTACATTATAGCTTATATATTCGTGATATTACTATCAAAAACAGCTCCTAATGAAATAAGGAACTTGTTTTCAAATCTAGAACTTGTTTTAAATTTTTAATTCCGAAGTAGCCTAATTTATATCGTAAATAAAGATATTTATAGATAATATTTTTATATCTGCAAAAGTATAGGAGTAAAGAAAAATTAAATTCAGTCTTTATTTTTCAATGAAAAGGCGTTCTGTTTATAATTCTATAAACAGAATTATAGTTCTCTTTCATTCCAAACGCCTGGAATCTCTTCCCAGCTTTCAGAAATAAAAGTAAGTACTAATTAAGATACGGCAATTAATAATTTTTCAGCCTGGAGTCGTCTTGTCCTATTTTCAATCTCTAATTTATAAACAGAGATCTATTCAAGAAAAGAAAAACTCCAAAGATTTTACGCCTATTATTTTCATTATAATATAGAATATTCAAATCCAAAAAGCACGGCACACGTCCACTCATTTACTCATATTCCTCCCATACCCGCTAAAGCAAGTCTGGTGTCACTTCATTTGACAACATCCAATACTATGAGCTGTGGGGGCTTCAGTTCCGATAGTTTGGCGAAAATAGCGCCGCACGGTAGATGCGGACTCGCCACCTTTTCTAAACGAAGGACGCAAACGAAAGGCCTTGTGGTGCAAGGTTGCCATCTCGACATAAACTGACGGAAGCTCACTTACATCCAGAGCTTTAGAGCTGACTACACCCGAGCTTTAGAGCTCACTACTAGATAGAACTTTAGAGCTCACTACTATCTATCCAGAACTTTAGAGCTCACTAGAATGGTTATAAAAGCACTCTAGAGCTCACTACACCTGTGAGACCTCTAGCGCCAGTGAAACAAAACTAGATGATCCCCTCTTTCCAATCAAATGCAGATCGTTTACTTGCGGTCAATAACTGTGAAGCTATAGCATTTTGAAATAGGATGAAGACTTTTGATATACTTTGTATAGAAACCATTACGTTATTAAAAATACATTAAAACAATTAGGCAGAGGTAGATAAAAATAAAAAACGAAAATAGCCTTTATTTAACGCTTATGAAGGTTAACACTAAATATGTATCCTACATAAAATGAACTGTAATATGAGCATTTTCAAGAAAGTAATCCCCCCGAAGATTGTATAGGAAATCAGCGGAAACCCTGGGTTAATTTTTTACCCCTTTTATTCAAACTTTTTAACCCCATTTTTTTAAATCAAAAAACTGATTTTCTTGACGGTTTATTTAGAAAATGGAAAAGAATTTTTGTCTTCTTTCGTTTCTCATTATTTCTGATCGAATGACATATCACATGCGTTTTGAAAGCGTTAAAAGTTATAAAGACCACGTGACAGAACTCCGACTTCAATGGTAGAATTTCGCCCAAACTTCGTAGTAATGAAGCTCTTGACTAGATGCATCTGCATACCAAGTTTCACTTATTCAACCAACTACATACCATGTAGAGATAGTCGCCTCTAACTCACATGTCAAACAAAAAAAAAGGATCCAACGATGGCTGGTTAGATTTATGTTGAGACTATGCTCACATTTCACTTTTAAATTTTCGGTTACAATCAAAACTAAATTAAATAGTGGAGGAGCACATGACGCTAGTTATCTACATTCTGAATTACAACCTTCTACGCCAAAAATGTAGAAAATATGAAGGGACAGACGGACAAAGTAAAACCAATAAGTAGCTCTATTCTTTCACTTACTGAATAATTATTTAACGTAGTTATTCCAGCGAAGATTTATAGTGTGTATTTACTATTAATTTTCCAATAAAATTTCACTAAACAACAGTTTATAATTTAACATTTAACCTTTAAAAGCAAACACCTAGAAAATTAGCGGAAATGTGCTTATTCAGAGAAAAGTACATTCCTTTAGATTTTTGGGTCTTATCTTGGATCATAAATTAAATTGGTCAATTCACATAAAATATACTTTTAATAAAGTACGAATAATATCCATCTCATTGCATATGCTTAAACCAATAACACTGGTCAACAACATTTTTGCTACTGGGAAAAATATAGGTGTTCTAGACTAATTTGAGTGTGCTGATTCCTAATCTGAACTCCAAATTTCTCTATCAAGTAAGGATCTCGAGTTATAGATAGAAACTACCAGTGTTTAAATTTGACATTGAGACAATTTTACACAACTGAAACTAAAGCAATAGTATTTTACTTAAACATGTAAAATGGTATTGAACGTAGTTTAGATTTCATAAAAATATTTCCATACAGTAGATGAAGATAAAGCATTTATTCAAAAATGTTTTAAAGATTTGCTCTGGCGCTTGTGCGTAGCATTAGTTTCCCTGTTCAGAAACCAGCGAAACTCATCTTGGATCGAAACGGCCTTGGTATCTTCGTCTCCATTAAATTAATTTCTTGGTGAAATCTGTCACCATGTTTATCGCTAACAGCCCCTAAGTCCAGCGCGAAGAAGTGGCAATAACTTTACATCCTGACGTGGTAGAAAAATTTGAAGTTCATGTTTGGAATCAGCACACTTAAGTTAGTCTAGAACACCTACATTTGTCAAAGTAGCTCATAAAAAGTATCTTAATTCATCGTTGATGAAAGTAATTTTTGAAGGATTATATCAGTCTCTTTTAAAGTATTGCCTCTCAATTTGGGGTGCAACTTTTAAAACATTTAATTTCAATAATTTCACAGCAAAAATACACATAATCGACCATTAAATTAGTATCAATTATACTCTTTAAGACTATGTAAATATGCTTTGAAGCAAGTTGAAACGAGCCGGCCAGGTGGCCGAGAGGGCTAGGGCGTAGGTTTTCTAGTTCTCGCGTGCGTCTGGTCGTGGGTTCGAATCCCGCCGTGGGCATGGATGTTTGTGTTTGTCTCGGGCTGCGTACAGATATAAATTGTGTAAAAGGCGCAAAATGACCTTAGTGTTCGACGCCAATATTTCTAATAAACCAACCAAGTTGAAACGAAATCCTTGAAAAAAATTCCTTATGATAAAATAAAACCAAAAAATATATCCAGTATATATATATATATATATATGTATATATATATATACAAGGTGATTATAATTAAAGTCCCTTTGTAAAAATGCTATAAAAAAACAACCATGAGTCCGAATGACTTCAAATTTGGACTGAGCATTCTTGAAGAAGGGGCATTTGATATGGGATAAGAAAAAAATAGTTCCAAAATTTATCACTAGATGGCGCTGTAAGCGGCATAACGGAAGCGGATTCAGCTAGAAGTGACATTTTGAATTGAAATACGACGGCTTTGGCATGAGTTGTTTATGGCATGATGTTTTTACATTAAAGTTGGTCAAGGAATGCAATTGACACTAAAACAAGTTAAACATGATTTTTTTTTTATTATACAGTACAGTATTAGCAAAAAATCAACTGTACCGGTCAATGAACATGATTGCTTCGGGTTTGATGATGGAAAACATGACTTTCAAGTCATTTAACAGTTGTGGCACTGTTAGTGCAAAGCCCATCCACCACGGCAAGGTCGTACCACATCGGATGGGAAAAATCGGTTTTTAATTGTCCTTGGGCCAAAAACCGCATAAAAAGCACATGATGATTCGGTTTTTAATTGTCCTTGGGCCAAAAACCGCATAAAAAGCAACAATGGAAACGCCTATTAATTATCTCGGGACTTACGCAAGACATGTTCAATATGCTGTCCACCATTTTCCTCCACAAGTTTTAACCGATAAACAGCATGTTCCACAACAGACCGGAGTGTCTCCGGGGTCACGTTGTGAACGTGGTGCGTAATCCGAGCCTTCAATTCCGCTAAATTTGCAACTGGGCCACTGAACACATGATTTTTAAGGTAACCCCAGAGCCAGAAGTCACAAGGATTGAGGTCCGGTGATCTTGCAGGCCAGGCTCTCGGAAAATGACGGCTGATAATTCTATCATCTCCGAAATGTGTCTTCAGCAGTTGCTTCACTGGCTTTGCAATGTGCGGAGGAGCGCCATCTTGCATGAAAATTATTCTATCCACGCATGCATGCTGTTGAAGTGTTGGAATTACCTGGTTGCGTAAAAGACACGCATACCGTTGACCATTGACTGTACAGGTAACGGGACCCGCAGGACCCACTTCCTCGAAAAAAAATGGCCCTATAATCAATGATGCTGTCATCCCGCACCACACAGTTACCTTTGCAGAATGAAGCGGTATTGAAACACATGCGAAAGGATTTTCCGTTGCCCATATCCTGCAATTTTGTGTATTGACAACGCCGTGGAGATAAAAATGGGCTTCGTCTGTCCACAAGATGTTCCATGGCCATTCATTGTCCACTTCCATGCGAGCTAGAAATTCTAAAGCAAACGTGTGTCTAATTGGCAGGTCAGCAGGAAGTAACTCCTGAACATGGGTAATTTTATAGGGATAACAATGCAGGATATTGCGTAAAATTTTATTGACCGTGCTCACAGGCATGTCTAAAGTTCGGGCAATTCCCCGTGCACTGCACGTTTGCACACCACTGTTCGACCCTTCCTCTAATGCTTCAGCCACATCTTCTACTGACGTCAAAGCAACTGCTTTCCTCCCTCTGCCAGATTTCACTGCAAAAGAACCTGTCGCTTCGAATTTTTTAATCATACACCTCAGAGCCTTTGCAGACATCGGACCACATCCTTTTTTCATTCCCTTTAATACCCGAAATTTCTTTAAAGCTGCTATGGCAGAGTCGCCATTCTTGTAAAAGAGCTTCACAAGCAGAGCGCGATCCTTCATTGACAGACCCATGGCAAGCTGCTGAGATACAAATATGACGAGAACGCCATGAGGCCTGCGTTTTTATAACACATGCAATGTCTCATGCGCATGCGTATCTTTCAATTTGCATAGTACAAATCCTCCTAGGCATAATATGCCGCTTACAGCGCCATCTAGTGATAAATTTTGGAACTATTTTTTTTCTTATCCATATCAAATGCCCCTTCTTCAAGAATGCTCAGTCCAAATTTGAAGTCATTCGGACTCATGGTTGTTTTTTTATAGCATTTTTACAAAGGGACTTTAATTATAATCACCTTGTATATATGGAGAAATATCTAAAGTTTGATAAAAAATCTGTGAAAAAATTAGTTGGAACTAATTTAAAATTTGTTAGTACATAATGTAATTTAAAATTTTTTAATACTAAAACAATTTTTATTGTTTTCTTTATTATTGTTATTATTGTAACTTATTATTTTTATTTATTTTTATTTTTTCACCTTTTGTTGTTTTATTATTGTTAATTATTGTAGATATTGATCTCATTTTGGAATTGATTGAATTGTGATTATTTTATTTATTGTTTTTAAATTAATTGCATTATTATTATATTATTAATTTGTAAATTTTGTTGACTGATCGAATTTTAACGATATTGTTAATTATAAATTTTAGATAATGCCAAAAGGCTACGAACAATTTGCTCATTCATTTTGGTACTGTAAAATAAAAAATTATTCAAATAAAAACTTAAAAATGCATGTAAGTAAATATAAATATCAAATTTTAAACATCCATTCATACGAAGTTGCCCTCCTTTCTTTACCCCCATTGCTTGTTCCTGCGTGCAACGATTGGGCTGGAATGCTGATAAATGGTTTAGAACCTTAGTTAATTGCATCATAAATTTGGTTGAAATCAGTCAGAGTTTTAAAGGTATCTGACGGACTTTTGTTTTATGAGAAGTAGCAGTTTCTCTTTAAGAAGAAAGACAAAAGACAGGCGCGAGTACCTAAAGGTTTGCCTCATTGAGATTCGATTCAAATAAAATAAAATGAAATTTAAACATTTATATAGCCTTCTTCGAATACTTTAAGGATTACTTTTGTTCGCCGGATATATTAATACGTTGTAACCATCAGCCATTTTACTGAGTTCTCTTTGATACGTGCAAACAGCATTCCATCCTTCATTTTTTTTCTTCTTCGCTCTTTAGAGGTTTCTCCTTTTTTCTCCATTCCCCAGATTATCTTTCTAATTTACATTCCATCTTGTGGTTTCGCTCTCTTTGTCCAACGATTGTATGCTTTTATGTCCAAATGTTTTCTCGAGAATGCTTTAACATTTTCAAATTCTGTCTTCGCAATTCGATAGAGAGACCGCACCTGATTAATTTGTCATTGATATCGGTCTAACAGTCACGTGACCATTGAGACCCCCCCCCCCCCAAACCCGCCATTAAAATTATATATTTGCAATATAAGGCATTTTATGTCATTCGATCGGGAATCACGAGCACAAAACGAATATGACATTGTTTTCGATTTTCGAAATGCTACGTCCGATAACATGACTCCCGAAGAGTACGCTAATGACCCCTTATTACGATCTTTAGCTTAAGCTATATAAAAGAATATCGGCACGTTTGTCTGTCCGGCCGGGCGTCGTTTGCACGATAACTTGAAAAAGGATAAACTTAACTCGGTTCTATCAACTTTTAATGCACTTTCGTGGATCCCTTCAAGCACGTGCACTAATGTTCAGAATATCAACTTGGGGCAAGTGGTACAGAGTGTTTCTAAATTATCTCCTGTATTATCCAGGTTTATTACTCCAAAACTATACAAATTTTAACGTGATCTTTTTTTATTCGCAAAGAAAAACTAAGAAGCTTTCTTAGCCTCGCGAGAGTTGATAATGAAACACGCGGTTGGCACGAGGTACCATTGTTGGCGCGTTGTTCCATTTTTCGCAAGACGCAGTAAACAATGGCGAGTGTTCAAGAAAAAGCTCAACACATGTTATGGCTTGCGGAATTTAAGTCAATGATTACAGTTCAGAGAATGTTCAAAACAAAGTTTAAAAAGGATCCTCCAATTCATAAGTCACTTAAGCTATGGCATGAAAACTTTTTAAACACAGGTAGCCTGTTACACAAAAAGGGTGCTGGTAGACCTTCAGCGACACAACAGAGAGTAAAAAAGGTCAGGGAGGCGTTCGATCGTAGTCCCCGTAAATCACTTCACCAAGCGGCTCGTCAACTGGCTATGCCAATGGCATCCGTACATAAAATAGTGAAGCACTGCCTTCATCTTACACCCTACAAAATCTAGATGATGCATGAACTTAAGCCAGATGACCGACTGAAGCGCAAGAAATTTTCTGAGAATATGCTCCAAAAAATCGACAATGATCCCACCTTCCTTGAGGACATTTTGTTTTCTGATGAGGCAACATTCCATACTTCCGGAGCAGTAAACCGACACAACTGCCGCATTTGGGGCTCACAAAACCCCCACGTTCTAAGGGAGCATATACGCGACAGCCCAAAGGTTAAAGTTTGGTGCGGTTTAATACATGATCGAGTAATCGGACCTTTCTTTTTCGCTGAAGACACCATTACCGCTGCAACCTACCTAGATATGCAGAGAACTACCTGATTCCACAGGTGGAAGAACTATAGCCTAACATAGTCCACCAACAAGATGGAGCACCTCCTCACTGGGGCCTGCAAGTTAGGCAGTGCCTTGATACGAACTTTCCAGGACGATGGATTGGAAAGGATGGGCCAATCCATTGGCCCCCTCGCTCACCCGATGCAAACTCTCTGGATTTTTTCTTTTGGGGATATGTGAAAGACAGAGTGTTCAAGATCAACGTTAACGACATTGAAACTCTCAAGAACAGAATAATTGAAACAATCGCTGAAATCACCCCCGAAATGCTAGCCCGAACATGGGAGGAAAACGGGTTTCGCTTTGACGTCCTTCACGCCATAAAAAAGGGGCACATTGAAATTTATTAAGGCATGCTAAGAAACTTTTGAGTTTTTCTTTGTGAATAAAACAAATCACGTTAAAATCTGTAATAGTTTTTGAGTAATAAACATGTATAATACGGGAAATAATTTAGAAACACCCTATTTATCAATCGATTCGTACTGGCGAGTCATAAGTGAATACTATGTTTACTTTTTGTGTATCATTTAAGCATTGTTGACGTCAGCCTGGAGCACGTGCCCATTATGAAGTTTTGTTGAGGCACGCGTTCATTTCTTTTTATTAATTTATGAACAGGGCCCACGCACAGTTTGCGCGGTAATTAGTATTATCAAATTCAATTCATTCTAATTGTTTCATTTGATGAACTTACATTTTCTCCTTTATTTATAGTTTTGTGATTGTTTGATGATAAAAATTGTTCCTCAGACAACAATGGTCAGGTGACTTTTCAGTTCCGGCTTGTGCTTTAAGTGAGCGCCAACAATGCTTAAACGTGCAACAACAATGCCAAACTGTTTCCGTGACGAACCCACATGTTCTCCTTTATATATAGTTGGATTCAAATTGGACGACAAGACTACCAGTAAATAAATGAAATTAAAATTTTGTAAACATTTTGATCGACTTAACGAATCTTCTGTTATTATGGTACGTTGATCGACATGTACATTAAGCAGTGATGATATATTAAGTGTACGTATTGTTGCTCAAATAGCGCTATTAACATTATTAAACTGTTAGGCCTTTTATTGTTAATAATTATTTACAATTACGTTTATTAAAATTGTTAGACCTAATTTTAATAATAGCTAATTATGGTTAGGCCGGTCGTTAAAAAATGGCTAATTAATAAAAGGCCTATTGAAAGGAGACAAACAACCTCTTGTCCACATAAAGAATTTATAAACTACTTGAATGTACATTCAAGTAGTTTATAAATTTTTATGCGGACAAGAGGTTGTTTGTCTCCTTTCATTGTATTATATCCACAATTTCCTGGTTTTGATTGAAAGGCCTGTTGTTAAAAATGGCTAATTATTGTTAGCAAGTGCTAATTACTCTTAGGCTAATTACTGTTGTTGTTAATAGAAAATTGATGTTAGGTCTACAGAGCTGGTACGAGGCCAACGAGAAAGACAGGCCTCGAAGCGGAAAAGTCACTGATCATCTGGGTCCAAACAACAATCCAATCTTCATTGTTTCCATCTTGGATGTAAACAATGAGTGATTTTCCAATTGTTGGAAACAATGAAGGTTGGATTGTTGTTCGGACCCAGATGGTCAGGTGACTTTTCCGCTTCGAGGCCTGTCTTTTTCGTTGGCTTCGAGCTGGTAAGTATGATGTCACTTCCTGGCCAGTTGCCTAGCGATTCCAAACGTTATGTTTAACAATGTGGTGTAAGGCCATTGAAAAGCATAGAGAAGTTAAATCTAAGTTTGGAATCGCTAGGCAACAGGCCAGAGAGGCTAACGAGAAATACAGGCTCCGGCACTGAAAAGTCACCTGACCAAGATAGGTCTATTAACAATACAACCTTCATTGTTTCCAACAAAGGAAAAAACACTGTTAAAATTCAAGACGAAAACAATGAAAGTTATATTGTTAATAGACCTATCTTGGTCAGGTGACTTTTCAGTGCCGGAGGCTGTCTTTCTCGTTAGCCTCGACAGGCCAGGAACTGACGTCACCACTTACCAGCCCGTAGCCGACGAAAGAGACAGGCCGGGGCACTAAAAAGTCACAATGAAGGATGGATTGTTTCCCGGACTCCGATGATCAGATGACTTTTGAGTGCCCTGGCCTGTCTCTCTTTGGCCTCGTTACCAGCCCTATTGTTATCAACAGCTAATTAATGTTAAAACTATTGTTAACATTAGCTAACTGGTGTTAGGGCTATTATTATCAACAAATAATTGCTGTTATGAATTGTTAAGAGAAGAAAATATTTTTCAGTTACACTTTTCATGCAAAAGAATAATGCAACTACTTGCTTTAAATTCAAAAAAATATTGTCAACAATGTTGTCTTATGAATCCGTAGCATGTAATCAAACATGTTCAACTTTAATTCACTGAGAATATTTTTTTTTTAAATTGAACATCTGAAAATATTTTATTTTTTGTTTGCTTATTCTAAGTAATATTTAATTAAAAAAACAGCACAATCCTGTTTCTTAACTTTGTAAAAAAATTTTTTTGTTAACAACCTTTCATTTATCAATTATAAACTTTGCGGTTACCATTATAAAATCTAATATGTCGTTTTCGCAGATGAAAAAAAATTGTTTTTTAGTTTTAATATTTTATCTTGTTTGCTAAAGCATTCTTTTGAGTTGAAAAATTAATGAGAAGAGGAAAATGATGAAAAAGAGCTAAAAAAGAAAAAAACTTGGCATTTCAAAAGAATATTAGTTGAGGATTTTCCCGTCGTTATTTAATATTCTCTTTCATGGAAATGCTTCTAAATTTTTTTCGATCACTGTTGTCGATCTGAATGCTTATCATTCCCTCCGTGGGATCTTGGATTCCTGGACGATTCCTTAGTCCTCGGATTGGAGAGAACGATTTCAGATAATTGAATTCGTTATCTTGAATTTTATCTCTTTTTCATCGACTCGGGTTCTTTGTTCTCCGAAGACATTCGTAAAAAGGGAACTTTTTCCTTTCCCTTTCTTTTCCTTCCCGTCTTTGCGGTTTTTCAACAAAGTTGCCAAAGTTATTCAGGTCAGAAATTCAATGAACTAAAGATTATTTCATCTCACCAACACCCGTCTTCACTTCCTCCCTCGCTCGCCATTTTTCATTTCCATTCCCCCACAATCTCCGTCTTGTGTCTCTTGCCTACAACGTCACATTAAAAAAATAGCATCTTTTAATAATAACCTATTTAAAAGAACTATGGAACGTTTCATTAAAATATATTTATGTTTTTCAATATATTTATTTAGCTACAAAAATTGTCATTAAAATTTCCCTCATCTCAAATTATCATGAAAAATTTCTTTTTATTTTTTTGAATCCTTTTGCCCTCATTGAACGAAGAAAAAATCAATTCTTATAAACATTAAAATTAAATAAAAATATGATCACCCCATGCAATAATAGTGCTTTTATTCGCAATGGAAGTTTTAATAAAACAAATCAGTTTCCATATATAAAATAAAATAAGCAAATCAGAAATTTAAATTAAACAAATAGTAAATTAATATTATTGTTCTCTATACTGGTTGAATAGGTAAATTGTCACTATTTCTCAAAAACACAGACAATAAGTTTTGAGAGATAAAAAACTCAAAATTCACAAACAAATCTAATTACAGTGAGCAAGCAAACTCTTTAATTACATTTGTTTGTGGATCACAGGCAGATGTGATCATTTTAAAGCATTACTGATTAGTGTATACGTTTGAATAGAATGATATTTCGATCTTATTAAGATGTAAGCATTTTCAAGTATTTCCTAAATTTATAAACTACCTCAATATTCGTAATTGTAAAAATAATACTCTATTATGCCAAGAGAAAACGCCAAAATTTAGAAATTAACACGTATAAATTGCATTTAAAAATTATCTTTCGATTTTTATCAAATTTTTTTTATGGATAATCAACATCGACTTAACATGAAATGTGACAATTTTGTCTTACAACTATCAGTATTCTTAAACCAACAACCGCATAAAACAATGACTCTTCCACCAGTATTAAATAATCAAGTCATCAATAAGGCAGATAAAAAATTCAAAAATAGAGAAACGGAATTTTTACAAACAGGCTAAAATTTTGTTTTAGTGATAGTCCGAATGACTCAGTTAATAAGCACACAGAATAAAATATTAGTCACTTAGAAAAGTTCTACGATGCGCATGAGCACATTTCATTGCGAGATATAGTAGCTAAGCAACGTGCGATCATTGTTAACAGCAGTTTGTGTTATTCTGTGAACTTGGCTGCGAAAAGTAGGTAGTAAGTCAGACACATCTCCGTGGCAAAAAGGGGTCATAGCATTTTTGAGCGAATAAAAAGACATTCCATGCAAGAAATAGCTACCTTTGCCGGAGTACAAAAGCGCACAGTCATACGCGAGTTCAAGATATGATCCACAGACACGTCGGGTGGCAATAACCGTCGAAACTGTGGTCGAAAGTCAGTGCTGACTGAACGGGACCAAAGACGAATATCGCGCCTGGACAGGAACAACTGCTGCAGAAAGTCATTAATGCTCCGCATAGACAAGTTTATGAAAGAACCTTAAGAAGGCAACTACATAAAAGGGACATCTGAAATCTGTTACCTCTGCAAGCGTCCGTTGCTCACTCCAGCTCACAAGAAATCTTGTGTACAGTGGTGCTAGCGATATCAGAACTAGATTCTAGACGACTAGAAATGCGCGATTTGGTCGGAAGAATCAAAGTTTTGTCTTTATTAGAATGATGCATAGAAGAAGCAATGAAGCCTTACACCCTGATTGTGCCTAAGGTATAGTGCAAGCGGGTGGTGGCTCTGTGATCCTGTGGGCAAGTTTTCAGTATAATGAACAGGGACCTCTCGTTGGAATTTGCACCAGTTTCGCTATTGTAATATTCTGACTAGACAACTGCTGCCTCTTATGGATCACGTCAAGGATGTGTGTGACCTGAACGATATCTACTATCAAACGATAACTGCAGGATTCACAGGGCTAGATCCGTGGAGGAGTGGTTCGACGTGCATGAACAGAGAATTTGAACCCAATAGAGAATTTGTGGGACCATCTGGAGCAACGTGTTAAGCGGAAAAATCGCCATCCGACTTACGAGAAATTTTTATCGCGGACCTGCGGACCTGCGGACCTCGTACATCGCGGACCTGCGGGAAATTTTTATGCAGCCCGCAGGTCCGCAGGATGGTTGGAGATAGATAAGGACTATTTAAACACACTCGTACAATCAAAGCCCAAGCGCATTAAAGTTGTAATTAAAGCGAAGGGATATACAGGGCCGTAGCAGGAGGTTATCTTGGGGGGGGGGGGGGG